>JAJOOE010060123.1:0-33697 GCA_036250405.1 Solanum raphanifolium | reverse complement strand
TAAAAAAAACGTAAAATCTTTATTTTTCTTTAATATTTGGCATATTTTAAACGAAAAATAGGGTAAAATGTAAATGAAAAGTAAAGGAAACAAAGATTAACACTTACTTGGTAAGAATTTCAAACAAATTTGAAATTTAATCGACCAACTTCACGTCTAGAAAAACCCAAATCCAAAAGGAGTTCCGCGAAATCAGCCCTTATTCAAAAATAACTTTTAAACAATGAATTTTAAATTTAAGAAATTTATTTTTTGCAATATTAATTTATCCAGGTGGAAATCCACATCACCAATTTAGACAGCTGTCGCGCGCGTGTAGTCCCAACAGGAGTAGGTGGACGAAAAAGGTGTACGCGATGGAGGAATAAACAAGTTCGGGGGGGTAATTAAAACAAAATTTAGTTTAGGTGTACACTGTAAAAAAACCTTCAAGTTCAAGGGGGGTAATGAGTACTTCTGCCTATATAATAAGATAGCCAAATTACAATAATAACACTTTGAATTACAAGGAGAAGTAGTACTGAAATATCAAACAACTAGAGATTGAGATAAGAATGAGGATGAGAATTTAAGACTCTAGAAAGAAGATGAAAGGAACAAGACGGTTTCTTCATAATACGCATAACCTCTCTTTCTAACTTCTCTTCCTTTTAAATTCGTCGCTAATTGGGCCTGGATCCCAAATCAACCTTTTTGGCCTAATAACTGATTTTGTGACGTCAAAATTTCTGTCAGGCCGGGGTTGATTCATAACAATACCTAAGAAGACTAAACACCAAAAATATCATACTATAAAGAAGAAGTATTTTCTCCATATATGAACTTTACGCGAATGAATACCATACAAACTTTACAAAACCTCCGATGCCCCATCTATCTTTCTTGTTAGCTAAACTATTCTCAAGTCCTTTTTCTCTATGTTTCTCTTATATTTGCTCTATTACATGTCCATCTATTGCGAGTTTGCTATTCTCCGTTCTAAGAATATTCAAATTTAATCGGCCCATGATTTAAAATAATTAGCCCACCCATGGTGGATGGGCACTTTGAGTGTGCCACCATGAATTCTTCACCAATATTTTGAAATGCCAACACACCCATTGTGGGTGTGAATATATCCAAATTCATGGCAAACACACCCTTGTTGGGTGTTGTTTCATGATACCACATTGTGGTGACTACTACTGCATTGCCTCGGTTAAAATATTGGGAAATTAATATATAGTTGATCGATGTGGTATTTGTTTGAGTAGTATTTATTTTTACTTAAACACTCGGTATATTATTTTTTAAGAAAAAAATCTTGAGTAAACACTATGTATTGAACTAATTTTAAGTACATTTATATTGTACTCGACAATAATAAATATTGTACATAGTTAATTGTCCTAGTTTAGCTTCATGCTTGGTCTAATGTGAAGAGACTCATTGGAATGTCCATAATTAAAGTATTTCTTTTATTGATAAATGATAATTGATGTTTTACTAAAAATAGTTATAAAGTTTACATAAATATTAACGACATTCAAAATAATAAAGCTACAACTAAAGGATATATGGATTTAAAACTAAAGGGCAAATCTAAAGCGAGTTGCCTAATTTTAAATAATACACTAATCAAATTAAAATAAAACAAGGAAAATAATTTTTTTTTAACTTTTCCAGATAATGCCTTGCTTAATCAGACCCATCGAACGAGTTGTGCCTGCTTCACTTTCGAAACTCCCTCTTATATATAGCTTATAGGTTGTATAGTATTCAAAATCTCAAAATTCTGGATCCGTATCTGATAATTGTTATCTCGACAGAAAATGACTTCAAACATCTTCATTAACATATTTAATTTTGAGGAATTCTGAAAAAACTTACTTATATCCCTCTAAAGAATATACGGATAATATTTCTTTAAAGACGATGAATTTATTTACGCCTCATAATTTTCTATTCTCTTTTTTTTTTGTAACATCAGTCCATCACTTAGTTGAAAATTAGAGATAACTCATGTGAGACGCAACAAAAAAAAAAATTGAAGACTCAAACAGTTGGCAGGTTGAGCTTGACGTTGCATGCATGGTCAATCACACACAAGATATATGACATAACACGTTGAAATATATTACTTCCTCCGTTTAAAAAAGACTGACCTAGTTTGATTTGGCACGAAGTTTAAGAAAATAAAGAACATTTTTGAATATTGTGGTCCCAAATTAAAGTTATGTCAAATGTACAAAATTGTCATTTAATCTTGTGGCCTTAAACATGCCACAAAATTTTCCTAAAATATATTTTCTACACTCTAGTAAAAAATAAAAGATATTTTCTGAAGAAAAAAAAATTCATTCACAAACCAATCACTAAAAATATTTTCTATTCAGCAACCAAATATGGGAAAATAAATCAGAAATCAACTTATTTTTCAAAAAAACATTTTTCATAGAAAACATTTTCCTTCATACCAAACACACCCAATATTTCAATTGAATTTCTCTCTCATCGATCACATGGATTAAAAACCAACACAAAATATGTTACAAAAAACAAAAGCCAAAGTATGAAATTAATTTTGGGCAAATAAAGCAATATAATTAGTGTTTTTTGTTGACCTGACGCAATTGCCATTAATTACACAACAATCAACCTTCAGCTATATGCCTATATCCCAAGCCCAATAATATCCAACGTAAAATAAAATTAAAACCTATATACTTTGGTTCTCCAAACTTTTATATATATGAAGCAACAAGAACTCATTTTCCATAAGATCGATAATAACAAGTTTATTATTAATGGAGTCGATAAGATGGAGAAAACTGAGTCTGAAACCGATTGAATGTAAGGGTAAAGCTAGTAAAGCATGTGAAGAAGAGGTATTGAGTCCGTCGTCAAGGTTATTTCATGAGCCCAACTTCAACGTGCATGTTTTAGCTATTATGGGAAGCAAATCAAGAATCAATGACCTTCAATTAATCAAAGACAATTTGGTTCATACTTTGCTTAAGCATCCTCGTTTCTCAAGCCTTCAGGTAAAAATTCGTGTGATATTAAATTAAAGATATTTGTTTGGCCTGGTTTAACTTGACATGAAGTTTAAAAAAGTAAAGAGTTTTAAATCGTGTGATATTAAATTAAAAATCGTCAAATATACCAAATGTTGTACCAAGTTAATTCAGTATATGTTTCTTAAATTGCATGTTTCATTCATTGTAGGTGGTGGATGAAAAGAAAAATGGAGCAATGAAATGGGTGCAAACAAAGGTGGACTTAGATAAACACATTATAGTACCACAAGTTGATGAACAAAACCTTCATGAATCACCAGAAAAATTCGTGGAAAACTATATTCGGAATCTTAGCAAAACGACTCTTGATAAATCAAAACCTATGTGGGATCTCCATCTCCTTAACGTCAAAACATCTGACGCTGAGTCTGTTGGCATTTTCCGAATCCACCATTCACTTGGCGATGGCACCTCTCTTATTTCCCTTCTCTTGGCGTGTACTCGCCAAACTGCTGATCCTGATAAAGTTCCAACTATTCCTGGAAATAAAAAGAGAGTTATCCATTCTTCAGCGCATAATTCCACAAAAGGATTACGTCGATATGTTATGAAAATTTGGTTTTTTATGAAATTGTTTTGGAATACAGTAGTGGATGTGTTGATGTTTATGGCTACAATTATGTTCCTGAAGGATACAACTACGCCGATTAAGGGTAGACCTGGTTCTGTGTTCAATCCTAGAAGACTTGTTTACAGGATAGTAAGTCTTGACGATATGAAATTGGTGAAAAATGCGTCGAATATGGTAAGTTTAAACAAAATTAATTCTATGTTATAGCAACATCTTTCTTGTTCAATTTTGAAATTGTTATTGGACTTTTGTACAGACAGTAACTGATGTTGCTTTGGGAGTAACACAAGCTGGTTTGTCTCATGTATTAGCACTTCTGAGCTTTTATTATTTTATATATATGTTTATTTCTTGTTGGGTTCGAAAGTAATTAAGACATCATGCGGAAGATAATAATTGAAAATCATTAGCGGTGATAAATCAGATGACAAAAACTATATATACTAAAAACATATTATTGCAGGTGAGGGCAAAAAAGACAGGGGAGCAACAGAAAAAAACAATAATCTTCCGAAGAACATCAGACTTAGATCAAGTATTCTTGTGAATCTAAGACCGTCAGTTGGAATACAGGTAATGACATTTGTTAAGAAGTCCCACATCAGAAAAGGGATGAACGTGTGAGTTAGTTCCAAGGCCTAATTTCACATGGTATCAGAGCCAGATGCATCCCAATTCTTTATCATCGATGTTGGACGCCCATATTATATTGTCCATGTTCCAATTATTGAGGTATGGGCGTGCAAGTGAGTGTTAAAAAGACCCACATTGGAAAAGGGACGGCCATATATGGTTTTCTTATATGAACTAATGTGGAACTTCAACCATTCTATCACCCCATTCACGCCCATGCCCAACTAGATTGTGGATCGGGCGTCCAAATGACTAATGAGGATGAATCTGGTTCTGATTCCATGTAAAAATATGACACTTGGGTCTAAGTCAACCTTAAAAGCTAGCTCATAAGGTAAGAATTGACCAAGCCAATATAAAGAGACCTAATTGCTCATCCCTTTTCCTAGGTGTGACTTCTTAATTAACAACATCCATTAAATTTTAGTTAGCTAGCACTTGAATTTTCTTAGCTTTTATACTTCAAGTGAAGTTATTAACATTCTTGTAATTAACAAATAGGCTGTAGCTGACATGATGGAGAAAGACACTGAGGCAAAGTGGGGAAATTGGGTTGGATTTGCTCTTCTACCCTTTAAAATTGCATTACGAGATGATCCCTTAGATTATATCATAGAAGCTAAGGCAACTATTCATCGAAAGAAAAATTCACTTGAAGCTTTCTATACATGTTACATTTCAGAATTAGCACTCAAGTTTTTTGGGATTAAGGTAACTAATGTTCATTCGAATTTCTTGATCCTACATATATATGTGATCTCTTCATTGTAACTTTGTAAGATTTGAACCTTTCTCAGACATCAAGTTCGATATCACACAGAATTTTCACCAATACATCAATGTGCTTTTCATGTTTGCCTGGTCCTCAAGAAGAAATTGGCTTCTATGGTCACTCTATGGCTTACCTTGCCCCCTGTTCTTATGGACAACCTCAGGTAAGTGTGGTTAATGAGATGAGTAGACTCCTTATAAGACTTGAGAAATTGTCCTCCCTTTGAGCTAGTTTTCAGGGTGCGAGTTAGGTTCAAGGCCTAATTTTACATATCTTAACAAATTACATGCAAATTTATATTTCAGGCATTGATGATTAATTGTCAAAGCTATATAAACAAGATGACTATTGTTCTATCAGTCGATGAAAGTGTGATTCCTGATCCACATCAATTGTTGGACGATCTTGAACAATCTCTAAAGCTTATCAAATATGCTGTGGTAGAAAGAGGTCTTTGCCATGAGTAGAAAATGTTGTTTGACAACATACAATATATAAGGATTAGATTGCACTTCTAGTTTTTATGGATCAAATGTAATTGTTCTTTTTTCTTATAAGGAAGTATCTTGTTGACAATAATATACATAGTACTACTTAACAATGTCATGATTATATAAATCAATTACAATATTTTGAGAAATAAGTTTACGTGTCATGAATGAAACGACAATATCATAATCAAGTTGGTGGTATGATACACTACACTAAAAATGATCTTTGCGACGTACATTGCTCACCTTTTCTTTATCAACAGCAAAACTTATAGAGACATTACTCTCTGAAAAGCCCCAAACTCGAATAGTTTACTTGTGTGCATTGTGTAATAGTGAGTGAGCGTGAAATAAAATCTATTTTTTTACGCAATTAGGCAACGTGTGTTTAGGGCTAGTTTTTATTAATAAAGAGAAAAAAACCTCACGGAGAAAAGTACAAGCAAGGGGAGCTAAGCCTTACCTAGCTAATCCTAATGAGGTACTGAAACTCTACTATAATTAACAATCATGAAGAAAATAGGAGCTAGCCTGATTTTTTTTTATGATCATCATAGAGTATGTAATACACTCTGTGATGATACTACAAATGAGGATACTTAGGTAATGCAAAAATATTAAATCTAAGTATAAAACTGAGTTATCAATCTCTAACTTCATTTTATATATGCAAGAATTAAAATAGATGGATAACCCGTGTAAAGTAAGCTGAAGTATTTCCATCATGTCTTCTTAGTCAAATATGCCCAACAAAACTTGATAGTTCATCACTTCTTTTTGGATTTATTTGATCTTGTTGTTGTTGAAACTGTCATATTGCTTTGCCAGACGCATCGGTGGGTGTCTTGGAATAAATTCCTCAGTCACCTTACCATCCAACTATGTTGCCTTTCATGTGTCTTCTTTTTTCTTTTGTTGTTTTCACTTCTTTGTTTCCTAGGCGAGAGATCTCCACCCTTGGCTGTTGTGTTTTAAAATGTGTGAATGAAAAATGAAGAGTTGCGGCTTTTATGAATAACTGTGACTTTATTGAAAAGTTGCGACATTTATGAAGAGTTGTGACTTTTATGAAAAGTTGCGACTTTTATGAAAAGTTGTGACTTTTATGAAAAGTTGCGACTTTTATGAAAAGTTGTGACTTTTATGAAAGGTTGTGACCTTTTCGAAAGATTGTGACTTTTCCAAAGGGTTGTGACCTTTCCGGTAAGGCAGAATAAGACTCTTTCCACGCTACCCTTTGTTTTCTATAAACTGAGGGATTTCCTCTCATTTAAAAAAAAAAAACCATTTTCTGGACACTACTACTAAATTTAGTATTTTAAGTGTACTTTATTGCAGTTGAGTGGTTCGCTGATATCGTGGTTTTAGGTACCGATACACCGGTGAGTAAGATTGTTCTATCCTGGGAGGATATATTCCATTAACCTCGGGTACTTGAGGGGAATAATTTCCTTAAGAGAACACTGTGCATTCAGTGGGCTCGAGTTTCTTCTTTGAGAAAAATATTTTGTATAGTGTTTCTAATATGTTTCTGATTCTATTTTCTCTACTAATTTTAATTTTCTAGTTTTGAAAAAAATAATCTTTAAACTTTGTTGTTTCTTACCAAGTTCTTCAAAGTTTTGTTCTAAGTATCTTAGGAATACAGGATGAACAACAATCTTAAGGAAATTACTATACTGTTGGTATTTATTGTATTCTACTGATTGAGGGAAACAGATCATGAAAGTCGAAGATTAATGCACTACTTCTTCAAAATTCGGTGCCTTGTTTAACAAGATCGAATTGAGAATGTACCAGAAAAATTGGTGGTATTTCGGTTAAAGATTACACCAGGTAACCTTCTTATTATTTATCTAAGGAGGAAAATTGTTTCTAAAAGTTAATTCTTTTGATATTTATCATATGTATCTTGGGAAAAAGATCCACAAACCATATGTTTTGGAATGAATTTTACTTGGCAAATAGTGTTGTCTTTAAAATTCTTTAGTTTGCAGAATGAGATATGCACATTTTTGTTTGATAAAATAGCAAGTCAAAATGTTATAGTTGGAAGGCTATTTGAAAAGAAAGCATTTCTATGTGATAATCGAAGAATATGTTTTATTCTATTTGGAGAAAAAAAAATACTTTTGTAGTTTTGTACTCCGTGTGAAATTTGATTGTGTCTGATTGTTGTAGACTAGAAACTTTTGTAGTTTTCTACTCTATAAAAATTGGATTATGCAATTGGTTTGAAGAATTTGATAACTTCACCTAATAAGTCAGTGTTGTACTTTAGGTTTTCTACAAACTTTATTGTTAAATAGAAACAAATTGTACAAACAAATTTGTCTTTATTGTTAGTATTCTAAATACTAAGTGGTATGTCTACCGTGATAGGAAAAAATTTCCAGTGACTTAAAGTGTGTGATTTTGTGCCTGCAATAGGTGCCTCTATGGAATGAACTTTGACACTATGTAAAAATTGTCAAAGAGAATTGAAGCACTATAATTCTTTCGTAGAATAATATTTCCAAAAGAGGTTTCATGTTGCCAATGACATTTTGATAGTCTGGGAAAATATGTGGAAAAATTATTTTCAACTATTTGAAAAATATTTTTGAGATCATATTTAAAATGTGGGGGGGTTCTTTGCTTATGACAAAGATAAAATTAGATTTAGTGTCTGATTTCATTTGGAGCACAAGATATAAAATTCGATGATACTTTTGTATTATATTAGACCCACAGAATGCTTGGAGTATATTTGATATCATGATCGTTGAGTTTCTCTTTTACTAGTATATGGTGTGACTAGTATGAAACAATCAAATTATATATATACTAGTTCAAAATAATAATGTTCTTTTATGAAAAAGTATCACATAAAATGTTGTATTTTTTCAAGAAAAGATACGTCTATTAAAATAAAAGTATTTGTATAGACATGATTATTGGTGAATAGTCATTTGTCATGTTTTGTAAAAGAAGCATTTTGGACTATATTGCCTTTATTGGACCCGGTGAAACTATGTTCATGGGTAGTTCTATAACAATCAAATTGAAAGTTATGAAAAGGTCATTCTGAAAAGGACATTTGGCAAGGTGCTGATTCTAAACAATGTTTGTATCACATAAAATTGTAAGAGGTAGGAACAAAATATTTGAGAGAAAAAGCTACCCCACGGAGAGCTTTTCAAACTTAATATTTTATTTTGTTCTTTCTTGCTTGAGTGAAACAGTTTGTGACGTTGAATGCTTGAACCTAGAAGCCTGCTGAAAAGGGCTTCTCTTTCTAGTTCGAGAAGTTTTAAATGGGACATGTCAATTACAAAACCTTGTAAGGAAAACTGATCAACTTAGAAGTTTTGTCTAACGTTGAGTGCAATAAATAAAAATGTCAAGTTTGTGTTGAATCTAAGTATGCTAAGCATTCTTGTTAATCTGTTGAAAGAAATTCTAATCTCTTAGAGTTGATTTACACTGACATTTGTGATATGAAGTCAACACCATCTCATGGTGGGAAAAAGTATCTCATAACTTTTATTGACAATTTTGCATTAGATAAGACTATGTCTACTTGCTGAATGGTAATGATGTAGCAATAAAAACGTCTAGACAATATAAAATTGAAGTTCAACTCAGTTGGGCAAGAGATAAGAAGTGATAGGGATGGAGAATATAAATTTCCTTTTGCAGAAATATGTTTGAAGGTGGATTTATCCATCAAACTGTTGTCCTATTCACCTCAATCTAATGGAAAATCGAACGTTGAAAGGAATGATGGATGCATTACTTATAAATTCATGTTTACCACAAATCTTGTATGAAGAAACATCCTTACTGCAAAAGGAAACAACAAAATTTTTTGTCTTTTCAGAAAGAAATCAATTGTGTTTGTTCAGGACACAATCTATTCCATATGAGAAATAGAAAGGAAGGAAATCCAACTTGAAATATTTCAAAGTGTGGGGGTGTCTAGCCTAAGTCCAAGTTCCTATTCTTAAAATGATTAAATAGAACCTAAGACCGTGGACTGTAAAATTAGACATGAGTAGTCCAGTGAACGGTCTAAAAAACCCTGGAAAGAACAAAAGGAAAATGTACTTAATAAAGAGATTCAGAGGCGTAGTAAATGTCAAAGGACATCTACTTTCTTCGGATATGATTTTGTAACATTTTTTATGTCTTATGTGGACTCATCCTTTTTGAAAAGATGGTGTTGATAGTTAGATTGATTCAATCTTGAGTAACCATACTGAAAGTTGATTGATGTTCCTCCAGGAAATAAACCTTTGGGTTCAAAGTGAATCTTCAGAAGGAAAATGAAAGTCGATGAAATTGTTAACAAATACAAAGCAAGACTTTTTGTCAAAGACTTTAGACAAAAAAAGGTCTTGATGTTTTCGATACATACTTGCTAGTAACTAGAATTACATTCATTCGGATGTTAATTGAAGCTGCAGTATATGACCTCTAAATTCGTCAAATGAATGTGAAAATAGTTTTTTTAAATGGAGAATTGGGGGAAGAAATTTACATGGAACAACCTGAGGGTTTTGTGGTTCCTGGTAAAGAAAAGAAAGTGTGCGAACTTGTTAAGTCACTTTATGGACTAAAACAAGCTCCCAAACAATGTCATAAGAAATTTGACCAAACCATGTTGGCAAATAGATTTAAAAATAATGAAAGTAATAAATGTGTTTATATTAAAATCACAAGGTCATTGTTTGTTTGTATATTGGTGATATGTTGATCATAAGTAGAGACACTAATGAGATAAATGCTACTAAACATAGGCTAGAAAGCAACTTTAATATGAAAGATCTTGGAGTTGTTAGAACTCCTTAATGATTAGCATTGTCACGGTCTCATTACATTGAAAAGGTACTTGACTAATTCAAATATTTGGATTTTAATATGTTCAAAACTCCAATAAATGTGAGCTTTGCACTTCAAAAGAATGAAGGTGAAAGTTACTCATAATTGGATTGTGCTAGAGTATTGGGAAGTATGATGTATATCAGGAAGTGTACGCAATCAATTATAGCATATGCTATTAGTAATCTGAGTTGGTTCATGAGTAATTCCAATCAAACTCATTATATGACAATGAAAAGAGTTTTGGGGTATTGCATTATAACAATTATCTAGCAGTATTGAAAGGATATAGTGATACAAATTGGATCAGATCAAATGAAGTAAAATCTATGAGTGGATACGTATCTACTCTTGGTAGAGGAGCAGTCTATTGGAAATCCTGCAAACAGACATGTTTTGCTAGCTCTACAATAATCTATGAGCTTGTCGTGAATAAGTTGAAAGACTCCGAAATTTCTTGATACATATTCTTTTTGTCCCACACCTTTTGGCATCAGTATTCATACACTTTGATAGCCAAGATGCAATAGGTAGGGCATGAAGCATGATTTAAAACGGAAAGTCTCGTCATATAAGACATATACATGATACCGTTAGAAAACTACTTTCTAGTGGAATTATCACAATTGACTATGTAAAGTCAAAGGATAATGTGTCGGAGCCACTTACAAAAAGGCCTAACTAGAGAGAAAGTTGAAAGATCATCTAAGGAAATGAGTTTATGGCTTAGGACAAGTCATCATGGTGGTAACTCTACCTAGTAGACTAGAGATTCCAAGAGCTAGGTTCAAGGAGAAAAACAAAGTTGTGACTGACGGTTCATCATTGTCAACCAACTTAATCCATTTTCATGATGTAGGCAATGCTCAGGAACAAGGATACACCATTAAGGCTTGTTAATGATTTAATAAAGTTTAAAGTTTTTAATGATTTGCTAAGTTTGGCAGATTTGACCAAATAGTGTATCTACGTGATAACACGGTTAGAAATCACCTATGTGAGTGTGAAGTGTAAGCTGCCTCAAAATGGATGATTGTCAAAATCTCATCTCTCTATACACTCATGAAACCAGGAGGTGTTCATGGCTGAAACGAACACAATCGTAAGAACCATAAACGGTAAAAGGTTGATTGTGTGACATATCGTTGTCTAGGTATACACCAAAGCTTGACGGTTTAAAGATATCAAATATACCGATTGACCAAGTATATCCGACATATGTACACTACGGAAAGTTCAAAGAGAAATCTACTTATCCAGATGCAATTAATTCTTGCTTGTAAAGTACATACACTTGTCCGTTTCTTTGTATTGGAGTCATTCTTCATTCATGCGGGGATAGTTGGGTTTTAAAAGGTGTGAATGGAAAATGAAGAGTTGCAACTTTTATGAAGAGTTGTGACTTTATTAAAAAGTTGTGACTTTTATGAAGAGTTATGACTTTTATGAAAAGTTGCGACTTTTATGAAAAGTTGCTACTTTTATGAAAAGTTGTGACTTTTATGAAAAGTTGTGACCTTTTCGAAAGATTTTGACTTTTTCAAAGGGTTGTGACCTTTTCGGTAAGGCAGAATAAGACCCTTTTCACGCTACCCTTTGTTTTCTATAAATTGAGGGATTTCCTCTCATTTAAAAAAAATCAATTGTTTGGAATTCTTCTACTACTAAATCTAGTATTCTTAGTGTACTTTACTGCAGTTGAGTGGTTCGCTGACACCGTGGTTTTAGGTCCCGATAAACTGATGAGTAAGATCGTTCTATCCTTGGAGGATATATTACATTAACCTCGGGTACTTGATGGGAATAATTTCCTTAAGGAGGCACTGTGCATTCAGTGAGCTCGATTTTCTTCTTTAACAAAAATATTTTGTATATTCTTTCTAATATGTTTCTGATTCTATTTTCTCTACTAGTTTTAATTTTCTAGTTTTGAAAAAATAATCTTTAAACTTTGTTGTTTCTTACCAAGTTCTTCAAAGTTTTGTTCTAAGTGTCTTAGGAATACAGGATGAACAACAATCTTAAGGAAATTATTATACTGTTGGTATTTATTGTATTCTACTGATTGAGGGAAACAGATCATGAAAGTCGAAGATTAATGCACTACTTCTTCAAAATTCGGTTCCTTGTTTAGCAAGATCAAATTGAGAATGTACCAAAAAAATTGGTGGTATTACGGTTAAAGATTACACCAAGTAACCTTCTTATTATTTATCTAAGGAGGAAAATTGTTTCTAAAAGTTAATTCTTTTGATATTTATCATTTGTATCTTGGGAAAAAGATCAACAAACCATATGTTTTGGAATGAATTTTACTTAGCAAATAGTGCTGTCTTTCAAATTCTTTAGTTTGCAGAATGAGATATGCATATTTTTGTTTGATAAAATAGTATGTCAAAATGTTATAGTTGGAAGGCTATTTGAAAAGAAAGCATTTCTATATGATAATCTAAGAATATGTTTAATTCTATTTGGAGAAAAAAAAAAAATTTGTAGTTTTGTACTCCGTGTGATATTTGATTGTGTCTGATTGTTGTAGACTAAAAACTTTTGTAGTTTTCTACTCTATAAAAATTGGATTATGCAATTGGTTTGAAGAATATGAAAACTTCACCTAATAAGTCAGTGTTGTACTTTAGGTTTTCTACAAACTTCATTGTTAAATAGAAACAAATTGTACAAACAAATTTGTCTTTATTGTTAGTAGTCTAAATACTAAGTGGTATGTCTACTGTGATAGAAACAGAAAGTCCAGTGACTTAAAGTGTGTGATTTTGTGCCTGCAATAGGTGCCTCTATGGAATGAACTTTGACACTATGTAAAGATTGTCAAAGAGAATTGAAGCACTATAATTCTTTCGTAGAATAATATTTCCAAAAGAGATTTCTTGCTGCCAATGAAATTTTGATAGTCTGGGAAATTATGTGAAAAGATTATTTTCAACTATTTGAAAAATATTTTTGAGATCATATTTAAAATGTGGGGGGATTCTTTGCTTATGACAAAGATAAAATTAGACTTAGTTTCTGATTTCATTTGGAGCACAAGATATAAAATTCGATGATACTTTTGTATTATGTTAGACCCACTAAATGCTAGGAGTATATTTGATATCATAATCGTTGAGTTTCTCTTTTACTAGTATATGGTGTGACTAGTATGAAACAATCAAATTATATATATACATGTTCGAAATAATAGTGTTCTTTTATGAAAAAGTGTCACGTAAAATATTGTATTTTTTCATGAAAAGATATGTCTATTAAAATAAGAGTATTTGTATAGACATGAATATTGGTGAATAGTCATTTGTCATGTTTTGTAAAAAAAGCATTTTGGACTATATTGCCTTTATTGGACCCGGTGAAACTATGTTCATGGGTAGTTCTATAACAATCAAATTGAAAGTTATGGAAGGGTCCTTTTGAAAAGGACATTTGACAAGGTGCTGACTCTAAACAATGTTTGTATCACATAAAATTGTAAGAAGTAGGAACAAAATATTAGTGAGAAAAAGCTACCCCATGGAGAGCTTTTCAAACTTAATATTTTATTTTGTTTTATCTTGCTTGAGTGAAACTGTTTGTGACGTTGAATGCTTGGGACATGTCAATTACAAAACCTTGTAAGGAAAACTAATCAACTTAGAAGTTTTGTCTAACTTTGAGTGCAATAAATAAAAATGTCAAGTTTGTGTTGAATCTAAGTTTGCTAAGCATTCTTGTAAATCTGTTGAAAGGAATTCTAATCCCTTAGAGTTGATTTACACTGACATTTGTGATATGAAGTCAACACCATCTCATGGTGGGAAAAAGTATCTCATAACTTTTATTGACAATTGCATTAGATACGACTATGTCTACTTACTGAATGCTAAGGATGTAGCAATAGAAACGTCTAGACAATATAAAATTGAAGTTGAACTCAGTTGGGCAAGAGACAAGAAGTGATAGGGATGGAGAATATAAATTTCCTTTTGCAGAAATATGTTTGAAAGTGGATTTATCCATCAAACTGCTTTCCTATTCACCTCAATCTAATGGAAAATCGAACGTTGAAAGAAATGATGGATGCATTACTTATAAATTCAAGTTTACCACAAAACTTGTGTGGAGAAACGATCCTTATTGCAAAAGGGAACAACAAAAAGTTTTGTCTTTTCAGAAAGAAAGCAATTTTGTTTGTTCAGGACACAATCTATTCCATATGAGAAATAGAAAGGAAGGAAATCCAACTTGAAATATTTCAAAGTGTGGGGGTGTCTAGCCTAAGTTCAAGTTCCTATTCTTAAAATGATTAAATAGAACCTAAGACTGTGGACTGTAAAATTAGACTTGAGTAGTCTAGTGAACAGTCTAAAAAACCCTGGAAAGAACAAAAGGAAAATGTACTTAATAAAGAGATTCAGAGGCGCAGTAAATGTCAAAGGACATCTACTTTCTTCGGATCTAATTTTGTAACATTTTTTATGTCTTAAGTGGAATCATCCTTTTTGGAAAGATGGTGTCAATAGTTAGATTGATTCAATCTTGAGTAACCATATTGGAAGTTGATTGATGTTCCTCCAGGAAATAAACCTTTGGGTTCAAAGTGAATCTTCCAAAGGAAAATGAAAGTCGATGAAATTGTTGACAAATACAAAGCAAGACTTTTTGTCAAAGGCTTTAGACAAAAGAGAGGTCTTGATGGTTTTGATACATACTCGCTAGTAACTAGAATTACATTCATTCGGATGTTAATTGAATTAGCCGCAGTAAATGACTTCTAAATTTATCAAATAAATGTGAAAATAGTTTTCTTAAATGGAGAATTGGGGAAGAAATTTACATGGAACAACCCGAGGGTTTTGTGGTTCCTGGTAAAGTAAAGAAAGTGTGCGAACTTGTTAAGTCACTTTATGGACTAAAAAAAGCACCCAAACAATGTCATAAGAAATTTGACCAAACCATGTTGGCAAATAGATTTAAAAATAATGGAAGTAATAAATGTGTTTATATTAAAATCACAAGGTCATTGTTTGTTTGTATATTGGTGATATGTTGATCATAGGTAGAGACACTAATGATGTAAATGCTACTGAACATAGGCTAGAAGGCAACTTTAATATGAAAGATCTTGGAGTTGTTAGAACTCCATAATGATTAGCATTGTCACGTCTCATTACATTGAAAAGGTACTTGACTAGTTCAAATATTTGGATTTTAATATTTTCATAACTCCAATAAATGTGAGCTTTGCACTTCAAAAGAATGAAGGTGAAAGTGACTCACAATTGGATTGTGCTAGAGTATTGGGAAGTATGATGTATATCAGGAAGTGTACGCAATCAATTATAGCATATACTATTAGTAATCTTAGTCGGTTCACTAGTAATCCCAATCAAACTCATTGTATGACAATGAAAAGAGTTTTGGGGTATTTAAAACATACTCAAAACTATGCCTTGCATTATAACAAATATCCAGCAATATTGAAAGGATATAGTGATGCAAATTGGATCAGATCAAATGAAGTAAAATCCATGAGTGAATATGTATTTACTCTTGGTAGAGGAGCAGTCTATTGGAAATCCTCCAAACAGACATGTTTTGCTAGCTCTACATTGATCTATGAGCTTGTCGTGAATAAGTTGAAAGACTCCGAAATTTCTTGATACATATTCTTTTTGTCCCACACCTTTTGGCATCAGTATCCATACACTTTGATATCCAAGATGCAATAGGTAGGGCATGGAACATGATTTATAACGGAAAGTCTCGTCATATAAGACATAGATATGATATCGTTAGAAAATTACTCTCTAGTGGAATTATCACAATTGACTATGTAAAGTCAAAGGATAATGTGTCAGATCCACTTACAAAAAGGCCTAACTAGAGAGAAAGTTGAAAGATCATCTAAGGGAATGAGTTTACGGCTTATGCCAAGTCATCATGGCGGTAACTCTATCTAGCAGACTAGAGATTCCAAGAGCTAGGTTTAAGGAAAAAAATAAAGTTGTGACTAACAGTTCCGCATTGTCAACCAACCCAATCCATTTTCAAGATGTAGACAATGCTCAGGAACAAGGATACAACATTAAGGCTTGTTAATGAGTTAATAAAGTTTAACATTTTTAATGATTTGCTAAGTTTGGCAAATTTGACCAAATAGTGTATTTACGCGATAACATGGTTAGAAATCACCTATGTGAGTGTAGAGTGTAAGCTGCTTCAAAAAGAATAATTGTCAAAATCCCATCTCTCTATACACTCATGAAACCAGGAGATGTTCATGGCTGAAACGAACACAACCGTAAGAACCATAAACGGTAAAGGGTTGATTGTGTGACATATCGTTGTCTAGGTATACACCAAAGCTTGACGGTTTAAAGATATCAAATCTACCGATTGACCGAGTATATCCGACATAGGTACACTACGAAAAGTTCAAAGAGAAACCTACTTATCCAGACACGATTAATTCTTGCTTGTAAAGTACATACACTTGTTCATTTCTTTGTCTTGGAGTCATTCTCCATTCATGCGGGGATTATTTGGTTTTAAAAGGTGTGAATGGAAAATGAAGAGTTGCAACTTTTATGAAGAGTTGTGACTTTATTGAAAAATTGCGACTTTTATGAACAGTTGGTACTTTTATGAAAAGTTGTGACTTTTATGAAAGGTTGTGACCTTTTCGAAAGATTTTGACTTTTCCAAAGGGTTGTGATCTTTTCGGTAAGGTAGAATAAAACCCTTTTCACGCTACCCTTTGTTTTCTATAAATTGAGGGATTTCCTCTCATTTTAAAAAAATCAATTGTCTGGAATTCTTCTACTACTAAATCTAGTATTCTAAGTGTACTTTACTGCCGTTGAGTGGTTCACTGACACCGTGGTTTTAGGTACCGATAAACCGGTGAGTAAGATCGTTTTATCCTTGGAGGATATATTACATTAACCTCGTGTACTTGAGGGGAATAATTTCCTTAAGGGGACACTGTGCATTCAGTGAGTTCGATTTTCTTCTTTGAGAAAAATATTTTGTATAATCTTTCTAATCTCTTTCTGATTCTATTTTCTCTACTAGTTTTAATTTTCTAGTTTTGAAAAAATAATCTTTAAACTTTGTTGTTTCTTACCAAGTTCTTCAAAATTTTGTTCTAAGTAGTATCTTAGGAATACAGGATGAACAACATTGGCTACCTTATCAAATAATATGTCTAGAATATAATCCTCATCATCCCCATTAAACATATCGCTGCCCAAGTCACTATCATAAGTTGTAGTTGGACTAAGTCTTGAAACTACAATTTCTAGTTCATGGCTCTTTTCCAATACCTTCGTGGTAATTGCAAGTTCTTTTTAGAGTTATCAATTGGCATTGCCATAGATTAATTTGTCTTACTTGAAGGCACAAATATGGGTGCTTGAGGACTTAACTTACACCTTGCAGGTGAAGAAATATGCTCCTCTTCCTCAACTAAATTTGTCCATCTAGAAGCACTTGTTTCCTTCACCAAACTCTTGTCATTTCTTTTGGAGATTGTCTGTTGTCCGGATATTTTCTCTCCAAGCGACTCTAAAGATGAGGAAGGAACATCATGATACAATGTGTTGATTGTGGCCATAGGTGGTTTGACCATTGGGTTTGCTTTAATTAACAGTGCGTTATGTGGCTCCTTGATTATTCTAGTTGTTTCTAGATTAGAAACTTGAAGAATTAGAGTGGATAATGCATGGAGCTCTTGATCAGAATTGATCACTAGGGCATCAAAGGTGTTAGAGAACATAACATTCCTTGATACTTATCCTTACAATTTACTGTCTGCTCCTTTGCGCGTTGGATTAGTGCAATCTAGTTGTTGTAGTTTGGTGCTACCTAGAGAAAAAAATTTGCTTGGTACTTCAGTTCAGCCTCCCTTATTATTGTCATTTAAAGCGAAGTCATGATCACATGTAGCACTAGATTCGAAAATTTGATCCAAATTTTCTCTACGCTGCTCCACATTATTAGCCTGGCCTAGATCTTCAATCGTAGCCAAGCTAGGATCTTTCCAGATACAACACCAACAACATGTAGTTTAAGATTCGAAGCTAGATCAGACTCCAAATTAATCACAGGAACCACCGAATCACTAGTAACACCATCCTTTGTACCCAAAACCAAAGTCTGTGAGACCGTAGCTAAGGTGAAATTTAGTGTAACTGTAGTTTTAAGAGTATCATCTCTTACAAAAATATCAACTACTCGATCTCCATTACTTTTAATGGCTTCCACCATTGCTATTTCATTATTATTTGCATTTGCAGCTCGAGTATTATCATTAGTACTTTGATCTATGTTTGCTAGTCTTCTTATTTAATTGTTTTTGCAAATCACCTTGGAATTTCTCCCCATTGTATTGATAATCTCCAACCACTCCATCATCTTTGTGATTGTGATCTTGATTCTTTTTCAATCAATCGACAATTGTTTTCATCGTTACCTTGATGTTTACAATGGTTATAATATAGAGGTAAATTATCATAAATAAATTCCCAAAAAAACCTCTTGAATCTTACCAGTCTACTCGTCTAAATATTGTAGGCACATCCTCCTAGGCAGCTTATCCATAAGATCGAGTATCACCTTCACCCTAGCAGTGCTAGGTCTTGTCTGTGTTAACTTGTCGATAGCTATTGGCCTTCCAACCGTATAAAGATGTTGCTCTCCATGGAAAAGAAAAAAACTTACCGATTTTGATAGAACAACCACATAATCTTCATATTGGTCTATCCTTAGCAGAATATGTCTATGAGCAAGTAAACCAACTAAACAGTTTCTTTTGATGCCCAAGCGTTCTCAAATCCTTCATTCTAGTGTATCGAAGGAGAACTTAATAATTACAGCTTGATGTAATCCTTCTTCTTGTGCGAAAACCTGTCGTTCTCCCTTTGTGAATTGAATCGTAGGTTCTCCATTTACATATTGAGGGTGTGTTTGGTATGGAGGTGAACATTTTCTTGAAAATATTTTCGAATTTTCCCATGTTTGGTTGGCTTAAATGTTTGGAAAATATTTTCCAAATCAACTCATCTTCCTCAAATTTAAGGAAAATGACTTCCCTTCTAAAATTAAGGAAAATATTTTCCAAAACTGTACTTCATCCTTTAATTGTTTTTCTTACCCTACTCATACCCCGTACCCGACCCTCCCCATTAAAAAATAATTTTTTTAATTTTTCTTATTTTTAAAATTTCAAATATATTTTTATCCATATCACCAAACCACCCCCCCCCCCTCAAACATAAAAAATTAAAATTTAAAAATTATTTTTGAAAAATGTGTCAAATTTTAAGATTTTTTTACCTCATCCAACCCCTACCACCCCTACTCCCTACCCCCAAAAAAATTGCTTTTTAAAAATATTTCAATTTTTATCCCCCCCCCCCCCAAACAAGGTCACCCCCACCCAAGCCACCTGGTCAATTTTTTTTCTAAAACAAATATTTTTGGAAAATATTTTAAATTTAAAAAAAAAATCATTTTTTACGCCATGTTGGGTTTAGGGCGTCCGCTAGGTTGGTTTTTCACCATCTTCGGATCGGGATGTATCCGAAAGAGGATTTTTGTAATTTTCTTAAATGCTCATACAAATAATAAATAAATAAAATCCATCTACCTTACTTCTCATAATATTAAAACTAGATATCTAATTTTATCCGATATATTTATTATTTGATAGTTCTTTTCATATAATTTAGGAATTCTTAATTTTTCCAAGTAAATAGCATATAATTTATTCTTACATATATTACATGCAATTGATGCAAGCACCATTGCATCACAAAAGCTAAAGACATGATTGTTCAATCAAGACAACAAAATCCAAAAGGGAAGTATATTGTCATTATGGTAAAAAACATGCTACTTTTTATTATCTTCCTCTATTTCCAATGGTGTAGAATTCAATGTATTTCCTTGTATGTTTCATAAGCCACCATTATTGCCTGGCCAATTCTTATGCCCACAATGAAACTCTCTCCCTTTCTCTATAAATTGTTAAATTTGAATACTGACTTAGACATATTATTGTTCAAAGATATATAATATGGCTAAGTCTCAATTTCAGTATGCTGCCTTTCTTGCTCTCTTCCTTTTCTTCCTCATTGCATCAAATGGTGAGTATTACCCACAAACTATAAATTACTCTACCTAATACTATCACTTCTAACATTGTACAATTTTAAGAATAAAAGAAAAACGTTTTAAGAATGCATTGTGGTATTAAATATGTCGTTACATTTAATAAAAGGATGTCATTATGGATATAATTAAGGAGAGAGTTGATTAGACAGGAGGTCTCAAAGGTCAGATATAGTGGAGATGGGGAGAGGCACATGTAGGCCTTAACAGTTTGGGGAAAGGTGATTAGACAAGATCTGATCTGAGGATGCGGAGGTCGCAAATAAGGATAGAAGGTTACTATGTAATTGAACCTTGTCTAAGTATTAACTTATTCATGTAGTTCTTTGGCTTGGTGGCAGTCTAGAGAACCGTGTCTATCGTAGTATTAGCTTATCATACAGTCTTCCAATTTGTTGGTATTTGTTATCATCTATATGTTTACTAGGTTTAGCCGTTTAGGTATTCTATTAGTTGTCCTATTTTCCTTCATTGTTATTTTTTCTTTCCATTACTATTATAAATTTACTTCACTTGAGCTAAGAGTCGAAAGAAAGCCCCAACAGAACTCAAGAGAGCCCAGTAGAGGTTTAGAGAGAGTAGAAGGTAGTAAGCAAGAAGCTAGAAAAAAGGCAAAATAATTAGACACTAGATAAGAAAAAACTTAAATTTGATCTTGGTAATAGGAGAAAAAAGCTCATCATAACCTTTTTCGTGACTCTAAAATGGCTCATCATAGCCCTTTTTGTGACTCGACTCAAGCTCATCATACATAATTCGATTTCCTTTTCTTTCCTATGCTCGTAGGTCAGTCTATTCGACTTTTTCTTGCAAAAAATAGTCTAGTTACCTCAATCAGGTAGCGGTGAGGTGTGGATACACTCTATTATATCAAGATCCCACTATGTAAAATTTCACTGAATATGTTATTATTGTAAAAAAAAAAAAAAGTGTCATGTAAACTGAAGCATATTGTAATATTATATTGTAAACTCTTGAGTTTTTACTTTCTTTTCTTTGTAGAAATGCAAGTAGCAGAATCAACTGGCTGTGAAAAGAAGAGTGTGACATGGATTGGCCCTTGCCTTAATACTGTAGGATGTAACAACCAATGCATCAAATGGGACCATGCCATTCATGGAGCTTGTCACTGGGATTGGTCTTGGATTGGCACCGCTTGCTATTGCTACTTCTGTTGATATATAAGATTTTAATCATCGTGATTGATGCTATCAATTGAAAAAAATAAAATATATATTGCACTTTGTAATAATGTTGGAAATTTGTAAGATATGTATAATCATTCTACCATAGTATAAATAATTATGCTCCTTAATTATAATAATATCAACACTTCTGTGACTTTTCCAATTGTCTTAGACGATGATTAATATTGAAATATGATATACAATTCAAAGGGAGAAATACAAACAAACTCATAATTACTTGAAGTAACACACACTACTAAAAATGAGCCACAAAAATCATTGCAGTATATGTTATAACACTCTACTGTCATAGAGCTATAGTGACCGTTTGTCATCCATAGATGAATTTGCCTTACTTGAAGGCATAAATATGGATGCTTGAGGACTTAACTTAATGCTTGCAGGTGAAAATATATGCTCCTCTTCCTCAACTAGATCTGCCCATCTAGAAGCACTCGTTTCCTTCACCAGACTCTTGTCATTTCTTTTGGAGATTGCTTGTTGTCCGGATATTTGCTTTCCAAGCGACTCTAAAGACGGGGAAGGAAACATCATGAATTAATGTGTTGATTGTGGCAATAGGTGGTTTGACCATTGGGTTTGCTTTATTCAACATTGCGGTTTGTGGCTCCTTGACTATTCTAGTAGTTTCTCGAATAGAAACTTGAAGAATTGGGAGTGGATAAGGCATGGAGCTTTTGATCAGAATTGATCATTAGGGCATCAAAGGTGCTAGAGCACACAACAGTCCTTGATACTTTATCTTTACAATATATTGTTTGTTCCTTGCGGGTTGGGTTAGTGCAATCTAGTTGTTGTAGTTTGGTGCTACCTGGAGAATTTTTTTTTTCTTGGTACTTCAGTCGAGCCTCCCTTATTATTATCATTCAAAGTGAAGTCATGATCACATGTACCACCAGATTCGAAAATTCGATCCAAATTTTCTAAACGCTAGCTGCTTCGCATTATTAGCATGGCCTTAATCTTCAATCATAGCCAAGCTAGGATCTTTTCTAGATACAACACCAGCAACATGTAGTTTAGACTCCAAATTAATCACAGGAACCACCGAATCACTAGTAACACCATCGTTTGCACCCAAAACCAAAGTCTGCGAGACCGTAGCTAAGGTGCAATTTAGTGTAACTGTAGTATTAAGAGTATCATCTCTAACACAAGTATCAACTACTCGATCTCCATTACTTTTAATGGTTTCCACCATTGCTATTTCATTATTATTTGCATTTGCAGCTCGAGTATTATCATTAGTACTTTGATCAATAATTGCTAGTCTTCTCATTTAAAATTTGTCGCAAATCACCTTGGAATTTCTCCCCATTGTATTAATAATCTCCAATCACTCCATCATCTTTGTGATCGTTATCTTGATTCTTTTTCAAAATCAATCAATTGTTTTCATCGTGACATTGATGCTTGCAATGGTTATAATATAAAGGTAAATTATCATAAACAAATTCCTAAAAAACCTCTTGGGCCTTACCGGTCTGCTGGTCCAAATATTGTAGGCGCATCCTCTTAGGCAGCTTATCCATAAGATTGAGTATCACCTTCACCCTAGCAGTGCTAGGTCTGGTCTTGTCTTGTGTTGCCTTGTCGATAGCTATTGACCTTCCAACCGTTGAAGCCATCGACAACAAGGATCTCTTGGCAAATAAATCTAGTGATAATCGAGGCAATGAAATCCACACTGCAACCATTGAAGTTTCTTCTCTTGTATTGAAATCTATTGTCCCAGGAAATACCCTATAAAGATGTTTCTCTCCATGGAAAGGCAAAAAGCTTACAGATTTTGATAGATCAACCACATAATCTTCATATTGGTCTATCCTTAGCAGAATATGTCTACGAGCAAGTAAACCAACTAAACAGTTTCCTTTGATGCCCAAGTGTTTCGATAAAACTGTTCTCAAATCCTTCACTTCCAGTGTATCGGAGGAGAACTTAATAATTACAGCTTGATGTAATCCTTCTTCATGTGCGAAAACCTGTTGTTCTCTCTTTGTGAATTGAATCGTAGGCTCTCTATGTACATATTGAATATGTTTCAACTGGATTTTTGTCAAATTCTGGGCAGTTTGATTGAGTAGCAAAGGATGTTTGTTGATTAGGGTTAGGATTTGGCTCTCCCATAGCCAAAGGCTGGGGAGAGATGTATGCAGACATGGCTACTACTAAGTCTCCATAGCGATCGCCTTAGGGTTTAGGGCGTCCGCTATGTTGGTTTTTCACCATCTTTGGATAGAGATGTATCCAAGAGAGGATTTTAGTAATTTTTTTAAATGCTCATACAAATAATAAATAAATAAAATCTACCTACCTTACTTCTCATAATATTAAAAGTAGATATCGAATTTTATCCGATATATTTATTATTTGACAGTTCTTTTCATATATTTTAGGAATTCTTAATTTTTCAAGTAAATACCATATATTTTATACTTACATATATTACATGCAATTGATGCAAGCACCATTGCATCACAAAAGCTAAAGACATGATTGTTCAAAGGCCTAACTCATTGGTGGCTCCTTAAAGTTGGCACAAAATTTCACTTAGACACTTTAACTAGGCAATGTTCATTTTAGACACCTCATGTAGGATCTTGCTGTGTCGTTTTGACACTCTTTTCCAACACAAAAATATATGAGGTGTGTGTGTTACACTCGCAAATGACGTGTAAAGTGGCAAATTAAACGATGACATTTGTCATTTAAAAATAATTCTTAAATAATGAATTTTGAGTAAAAATAATGTAACATCTCACAATTTGAAATAACTAGGAAGAAGCTAATAATTGGAAATAGTCATTTTTGGAAAGAATGAAAATCTGGAAATTTTGTTAAGTTAGAATAAGTTGAGTTTTGGCCAACTTCAAACGGCCATAACTTCTAGCTCAGGATAAGTTAGAGGTACTTCCAGATATGGTAGGAAATCTCTTGGAATGATCTTTCCAACACCGCCGAGTTTGCACGATTCCAAGTTCGTATAAGGGAGATACCCCCATTGGAAGTTGGGTTGTTCAAATAAGAAAATGACCAATACGGATTTTAGAAGGGCATTAAGGTCTTTTCCATACCCCATGACTTAATTTCAATTTTTGGTAATTAATTGGGGTCTAAACTGGTAGGATTCAGTTTACGCTTTACAACATTGAGTTAGGGTTTTTAGAGAAGAGAAAAGAAGAGGAGAAGCAAGGATTCGTCACATTTTTTAGGCTAATCTTGAGGATTTCATTAAGGGGTGATCCCTACGAGGTATGTGAGTCTTTCATAGTGTTGGGTTTGTTCACCCACGCGCCAATCGTGTTTATTTTAGCAAAGTTTGTTCTAAAAAGTTGAAAGTTGATGAATCTTGAATGGTGTTCTTGAAATTGGCCTTTGTTCTTGAGTTAGGTTGAGATTGAAGAGTTCCTTGAGGTTAAAGTGTTGTTTCCTTGAGTTGTTTGAGTTAGATTATTGTGTATACATGCTGGGTATCTGAATCTAATGAAAAATTAAGAAGAATAGTCCAGTTTGGGTGAATTGGGACTGAAAAATGAAAGAAGGAAAAAGTCAAGCAAATCTGGTGCCCCAGTCCGCGTCTGCCCCTTAGTTTCGAAAAATTCATCCTCACGTCACGGAGCGGTCACGGACCTATCTGCCTCAAAAAGTATTTTCGCGACCAAAATTTAAATGCATCTCCGCGTCGTGGACCCACCCTCAGACAATGATTGTTTGATCTTTTCTCATGTATAGCTATCT
The DNA here is from genome assembly GCA_036250405.1 of Solanum raphanifolium. NCBI lineage: Eukaryota > Viridiplantae > Streptophyta > Magnoliopsida > Solanales > Solanaceae > Solanum > Solanum raphanifolium. The sequence continues at coordinate 8,192 of JAJOOE010060123.1, read as the reverse complement.
AAAATCATTCCTAAACATCATAAGATCTTTCCTATTACAAATCACAATCCTTGAATCCATAATTCAATTTAAGGAAATTTAAGAGTCAAGTCAAGAGAAGTTAAGAGTCAAGTCAAGAGAAGTTAAGAGCCAAGTTAAGAGAAGTTCATAGAGTCTTCCAAAAGTCTTTTACAAATGATTTAACTTTGTTTTAAGACTTGAGTTTTGAGTTCAATAAAGAGTAAAGTTGAAGTTCATTTTCTTCAAAAGTATATGGGGACAATGTACTCCCAAAGAGTTTAAAATGTTTTCACATTTAAACAAGTAAGGAAACTTTGATTTCCAAAAGAGCCTTTGACCTAGTTTTCAGTTAAAGAGTAAATGTTTTCACATTTGAGCAAGAAAAGAAACTTTGTTTTCCATAGAGCCTTTGAGTTAGTTTTCAGAAAAGAGTAAATGCTTTCACAATTAAGCAAGAACGGAAACTGAGATTTCCAAGATAGTCTTTGAGCTAAGTTTTGAGCAATTATCTCAAACCACAGAAAGAAGTTATGTTTTTAAAACATAAAGAGCTAGTATATTTTGGGAGTAGTATTGAGCACCGATATGGGGGAGAGTTCAGAGGACTCCGAGGCTCCATAAACCATGTAGCCATCATGGGTAGAAAAGGGTCATACTTTTTAGATGATTCCTTTAGTGCTTTTTAGCATAGACTAATGGATCCACTTAGTAGTTCAACTTCTATACCCTCGGCAAGGTATATGACGTCCCTGGCAGAGTGAGGCAAAACGTTGTATCATTACGATAGCTCTTAAGTGATGGTTGTCGGTTAGAGAAACTCCGACAGTAGTATTTTGTATTTTTATATACATCAGAAATATTTGTATTTTCATATACAAACAGAGTTCATATTGTATCTTTGCATACATACAGAGTTATTATCGTATTTCTAAATACACAGAGTTGAAACTATGTTTTAAAGCTTTTCTTTATACTGCATTTATATACACTGCTTTATATTGAAATCAGTTCAGTTCAGTTGAGCTAGGTAAGTTCTTCAGTTCCTTTCAAGCTTAAATTATGTTTATCATTCCAACTCGCATACTCGTACATTTAATGTACTGATGCCAGTTGGCTTGCATCTTATTATGATGCAGACGTAGCTAATCAAGATCAGCATTCAGCGCCTCGTTGATCCAGTTGAGCACTCAGAGTTAGTTGGTGAGCCTCCTACCTTTCCGGATGATCCTTTTTATTGCTTTCAGTATTTTAGTTCATTAGGATGTCGTGGGTCTTGTCCCGATGTCCATCTCAGTTGTTTAAAGGCTTAATAGACAGAGTTAGTGATGTTAGTTCATGAGTCTTTACTTTTCCTTTTCAGTTAAGTTGAGACTTAAGTTGCCACTTTGGCAGTGAATGTTATTATAATACATTCTAAGTTATATTTTGAGCAGTTCAGTTTACTTGTTTTAAAAGTATTTATCTTGAGTAAAGTCTTCCGCTGAGTAAGTAAGTCAGGCCAAGGGTTCGCTTGGGCCAGCAATGGTTCTCGAGTGCCGGTCACGTCCAGGGTGTAGGCTCGGGGAATGAAAAACTTGGTATCAGAGCATAGAGTTCAAGAGTCCTAGGGAGTCTATGAAGCCGTGTTTGTAGAGTCCTAGTTATCGATGTGAAGCGCACCACATCTATAATTAGGAGGATGCAATATTTAGTAAATTCCTTCACTTCTTTCATATTTATTTCGTGCGTTAGAGTTTTATCTCTAAAATGTTTCTTTCTAACTCGTGCTTGCGCGTAACCGATTGTGTGTTGGACTGTTTTGAGAGTGGTTTCATGGGGCGTTTCTTTCTTGTGAGCTAAGAGATGCAAAGAGATGATTGCCGACATGAGGAGCATGAAGAGTTTATTCATTGTTGGGTTGCCTTGTCTGTCAAATAAGGAAACTAAGGCAACCATGCTAATAGGTGACATAGGCATAGCAAGGTTGATGATCCATGTACAATAAGTTGAGGAGTACAAGATGAAGGACAGAGAAGAGTTTGAGAATAAGAGGGCTAAGACATAAGGGAATGAATCCGGGTAGCAAAAGAGTAATGTGAACCGGTCTTATTTCTAACATAAGTAGAAAGGAACTGCTCCATCATCTGCTAGTGCACCTTCACCAAGAAGAAGTGTGAGTACAATAGTCAGAATTCTCAGAACTTCAAAGCTAGACTGCGCATTCGCAAGGTAGTAAGAAACAAGGGGGTACTAAGACTCCTGCATGTGCTAAGTGTGGTAGGAACCACTCAGGGGTGTGTCATGATGGCTCCACTAGTTGCTTCAAGTGTGGCCAGAATGGTCATTTTATGAGAGAGTGTCCTAAGAGCAGACAGAGTAATGGTAATAGGGGCAATAGATCCCAGTCTTCTTCAATTGCTCCACCAGATAGAGCTGCATCTAGATGAGCTACTTCAAGGGCAAGCGGAGAAGGAAACCGTCTTTATACTATCGCTAGTCACCGAGAACAAGAGGATTCGCCAGATGTTGTAACTGGTATGATCCAAGTCTTCAATTTTGATGTTTTTCCTGAGCAACTTCTTGAGCCCTTTAGTGTTTCTATACTAATTGCTGAGTTTATTCTAGCAGAAAGAGTATCGTGATTATCCCATTTCCATCAATCACAAGAGTACCATGGCTGATTTAGTTGAGTTAGACATGGTAGAGTTTGATATCATTCTAAGTATGGACTGGCTTCATGCCTGTTATGGATCTATAGATTGTAGAACTCGAGTAGCCAAGTTCTAGTTTCCATTGAACCAGTTATAGAGTTGAAGAGCAGTTCAATAGTGCCTAAGGATTGTTTTATTTCGTACGTTAAGGCGAGAAAGTTAGTTCCAAGGGGTGTGTCTATCACTTAGCCCGAGTTAATGACTCTAGTGTTGAGATACCTCCTATTCAGTCAATTTCAGTAGTAAAAGAGTTTCCAGAAGTCTTTCCAGATGATCTTCCTGGAGTCCCTCCTGAGAGAGAAAAAGACTTCGGTATAGATACCATGCATGATACTCGTCCTATCTCTATTCCGCCATATAGCATGGCACCAGTAGATTTGAAAGAGTTAAAAGAGCAGTTGAAAGATCTTTTAGACAAAGGTTTCATTCGACCAAGTATCTCACCTTGGGGTACTCCGGTCCCATTTGTGAGAAAGAAAGATGGTTCCCTTAGGATGTGTATAGATTACCGTCAGTTAAACAAGGTTACCATCAAGAATAAGTATCTTTTTTCGAGAATTGATGATATTTTTTATCAAGCTTCAGGGTGCTTCTTGTTTCTCTAAGATAGACCTCAGATCTGGCTACTATCAGTTGAAAGTAACGAAGTGAGACATTCCCAAGACATCATTCAGGACTTGTTATGGTCACTATGAGTTTCTGGTCATGTCGTTCGGTTTAACTAATGCACCTGCAGCGTTCATAGACCTTATGAATAGAGTTTTCAAACCTTATTTAGATATGTTTGTTATCATTTTCATTGATGACATACTAATCTATTCAAGGAATGAAGAAGATCATGCTAGCCATCTAAGAATAGTTCTTCAGACTTTGAAAGATAAGGAGTTACATGCTAAGTTCTCTAAATGTGAGTTTTGGCTTGAGTCTATGGCGTTCTTGGGCCACATAGTTTCCGGTGATGGAATTAGAGTTGATACTCAGAAGATAGAGGCAGTGCAGAAGTGTCCTAGACCCACATCTCCAACTGATATTAGAAGTGTCTTGGGGTTGGCTGGTTATTATATAAGGTTTGTCGAGGGATTTTCATCTATTTCATCTCCTTTTACCAAGTTGACTCAGAAAACAATGAAGCTTCAATGGTCTGAAGCTTGTGAGAAAAGCTTTCAGGAATTGAAAAAAAGAGGTTGACTAATGCCCCAGTGTTAACTTTACTAGAGTGTACTCAAGGTTTTGTGGTGTATTGTGATGCATCTAGAGTTGGTTTTGGTTGTGTGTTAATGCAGAATGACAAAGTTATAGCTTATGCCTCCAAACAATTGAAAGTTCATGAGAAGAATTACCCAACCCAGGACTTAGAGTTGGCTGCTATAGTAGTTGCTTTGAAAATATGGCGTCATTATCTTTATGGTGTTCATGGGGATGTGTTCACCAATCACAAGAGTCTTCAGTATGTGTTTAGCTAGAAAGAGCTTAATCTCAAACAAAGAAGGTGGTTAGAGTTACTCAAAGATTATGACATAAGTATTCTTTATCACCCAGGTAAGGCTAATGTTGTTACTGATACCTTGAGTAGATTGTCTATGGGTAGTACCGCCCATTTTGAGGAAGATAAGAAAGAGTTAGCAAAAGAGGTGCATAGACTTGCACGACTAAGAGTTCGACTAATGGATTCCATAGAAGGAGGAGTAGTGGTGATGAATGGGGCTGAACCATCATTAGTGTCAGAAGTAAAAGAGAAGCAAGACCAAGATCCTTTATTGCTTGAATTAAAGACAAGTGTTCATTAGCAAAAAGTGATGGCTTTTGAACAAGGGGGAGATGGTGTTTTGAGGTATCAAAGTAGATTATGTGATTAATTTCAAGGGTAATTAGGATGATCACCTACCTCTCATTGAGGTTCTTACAACAATAGTTACCATGCTAGCATCCAAATGGATCCATATGAGGCTCTTTATGGGAGAAGATGCAGATCTCTTATTGGATGGTTTGAAGTTGGTGAAACTGGGATGATAGGACCAAACTTAGTTCATCAAGCTATGGAGAAAGTGAAAGTGATTCAAGAAAGGTTGAAAACATCCCAGGGTCGTCAGAAATCCTACACTGATGGTAGGAGGAGGGAGTTAGAGTGTGAAGTAGTTAAAGGTTTCACCCATGAAGGGCGTTATGATATTTGGTAAGAAGGAGAAGCTTAGTCCCCGGTATATTGGCCTTACAGAATACCCAAGAGGATTGACAATGTAGCTTATGAGTTAGAGCTACCACAAGAATTAGCAGCAGTCCATCAGGTGTTCCACATCTCTATGTTGGAAAAGTTTATGGGCGATCCTTCATTGATCATACCAACTGAAGATAATGGGATCAAGGCTAGCTTGTCTTATGAAGAGATTCCTGTTCAGACTCTAGATCACCAAGTTCGCAAGTTGAGAACAAAAGAGGTAGCATCAATCAAAGTTCTTTGGAGGAACCAGTTTGTTGAAGAAGCTACTTGGGAAGCTGAGGAGGATATGAAGAAGAGATATCCACATCTCTTTGAATCAGGAGAAGTTCCGAATTAAGGTACTAATCCTTTCTTAGTATTTATTTATAAGTTAGCATGTTGTTTTGCATTTGCTTGTGGGTGTTTGAACTGAATGTTGCATGTTACACCCATAGCCTAGTAAGAGTAATCTCATTCGAGGACGAATGTTCCCAAAGGGGAGATATTGTAACATATCGCAATTTGACATAACTAGGAAGAAGCTAATAATTGGAAATAGTCATTTTTGGAAAGAATGAAAATCTGGAAAATTTGTTAAGTTAGAATAGGTTGAGTTTTGGCCAACTTCAAATGGTCATAACTTCTAGCTCAGGATGAGTTAGAGGTACTTCCAGATATGGTAAGAAATCTCTTGGAATGATCTTTCCAACTCCGTCGAGTTTGCACGATTCCGAGTTCGTATGAGGGAGATATGCCCATTGGAAGTTGGGTTGTTCAAATAAGGAAATGTCCAATCCGGGTTTTAGAAGGGCATTATGGTCTTTTCCATACCCCATGACTTAATTTCGTTTTTTGGTAATTAATTGGGGTCTAAATTGGTAGGATTCAGTTTACGCTTTATAACATTGAGTTAGGGTTTTTACAGAACAGAAAAGAAGAGGAGAAAAGAAGAGAAGAAGCAAGGATTTGTCATGTTCTTGAGGCTAAGCTTGAGGATTTCATCAAGGGGTGATCCCTACGAGGTATGTGAGTCTTTCATAGCATTGGGCTCGTTCACCCACGCGCCAATCATGTTTATTTTAGCGAAGTTTGTTCTAGAAAGTTGAAAGTTGATGAATCTTAAATGGTGTTCGTGAAATTGGCCTTTGTTCTTGAGTTAGGTTGAGATTGAGGAGTTCCTTGAGGTTAAAATGTTGTTTCCATGAGTTTTTTGAGTTAGATTCTTGTGTATACATGTGGGGTATATGAATCTAAAGAAAAATTGAGAAGAATAGTCGAGTTTGGGTGAATTGGGGCTGAAAAACGAAAGAAAGAAAAAGTCGGGCAAATCTGGTGCCCCAGGCCGCGTCACGGACCTGCCCCTCAGTTTCAAAAAATTCATCCTCGCGTCGCAGAGCGGTCACGAACCTCTCTACCTCAAAAAGTATTTTCGCGACCAAAATTTAAATGCATCTCTGCGTCGCAGACCCACCCTTAGACAATGATTTTTTGATCTTTTCTCATGTCTAGCTATCTAAAATCATTCCTAAACATCATGAGATCTTTCCTATCACAAATCACAATCCTTGAATCGATAATTCAATTCCAGGAAATTTAAGAGTCAAGTCAAGAGAAGTTAAGAGTCAAGTCAAGAGAAGTTAAGAGCCAAGTTTAGAGAAGTTCATAGACTCTTTCAAAAGTCTTTTACAAATGATTTAACTTTGTTTTAAGACTTGAGTTTTGAGTTCAGTAAAGAGTAAAGTTGTTCATTTCTTCAAAAGTATATGGGGACTATGTACTCCCAAAGAGTTTAAAGTATTTTCACATTTAAACAAGTAAGGAAGCTTTGATTTCCAAAAGAGCCTTTGAGCTAATTTCCAGTTAAAGAGTAAATGTTTTCACATTTGAGCAAGAAAGGAAACTTTCTTTTCCAAAGATCCTTTGAGCTAGTTTTCAGAAAAAAGTAAATGCTTTCACAATTAAGCAAGAAGGGAAATTGAGATTTCCAAGATAACCTTTAAGCTAAGTTTTGAGAAATTATCTCAAACCACAGAAAGAAGTTATGATTTTAAAACATAAAGAGCTAGTATATTTTGGGAGTAGTATTGAGCACCGATATGGGGGAGAGTTCAGAGAACTCTGAGCCGCCATAAACCATGTAACCATCATAGGTAGAAAAGGGTCATACTTTTTAGATGATTCCTTTAGTGCTTTTTAGCATAGACTAGTGGATCCACTTAGTAGTTCAGTTTCTATACCCCGGCAAGGTATAGGACGGCCCTGGCAGCGTGAGGTAAAACGATGTATCATCACGATAGCTCTTAAGTGATGGTTGTCGGTTAGAGAAACTCCCACAACAGTACTTTGTATTTTTATATACATCAGAATTATTTGTATTTCCATATACAAATAGAGTTCATATTGTATATTTGTATACATACAAAGTTATTATTGTATTTCTAAATACACAGAGTTGAAACCATGTTTTAAAGCTTTTCTTTATACTGCATTTATGTACACTGCTTTATATTGAAATGAGTTCAGTTGAGTTGAGCCAGGTAAGTTCTTCAGTTCCTTTCAAGTTTAAGTTATGTTTAGCATTCCAACTCGTATACTCGTACATTCAATGTACTGATGCCAGTTGGCCTGCATCTTATTATGAAGCCAGTTAGCCTGCATCTAATTATGATGCAGATGCAGGTAATCAGGATCAGCATCCAGCGCCTCGTTGATCTAGTTGAGCACTCAGAGTCAGTTGGTGAGCCTCCTAGCTTTTCGGATGATCCTTTTTATTGCTTTCAGTATTTTAGTTCATTAGGATGTCTTGGGTCTCGTCCCGACGTCCATCTCAGTTGTTTAGATGCTTCATAGATAGAGTTAGTGATGTTAGTTCATGAGTCTTTACTTTTCCTTTTCAGTTAAGTTGAGACTTGAGTTGCCACTTTGGCAGTGAATGTTATTATATTACATTCTAAGTTATATTTTGAGCAGTTCAGTTTACTTGTTTTAAAAGTATTTATCTTGGATAAAGTCTTCCGCTGAGTAAGTAAGCCAGGCCAAGGGTTTGCTTGGGACCAGCAATGGTTCTCGAGTGTCGGCCACGTCCATGATGTAGGCTCGGGGAGTGACAAATAAAAAGTAACCAATGAATCAATGACATGGATTTTTACCCAAAAAATTAAAAAAAATATTTAACCAATAAAATCCCCCATGACCGTCCCCCCCCCCCCCACACATACAAATTTCACCCTACCCATTTGCAGAAACACCTGAACAACACCCCCCCCCATGCAAAAAAAAAACCCCACCCCACCACCATTGTCTTC
>JAJOOE010060122.1:0-24550 GCA_036250405.1 Solanum raphanifolium | reverse complement strand
AATAATAAACATAATAACAATTTAATAATAATAATAATAATAATAAAAATAATAATAGCAATAGTAATAATAATAATAATAATAATAGTAATAGTAATAGTAATAGTAATAGTAATAGTAATAGTAATAGTAATAATAATAATAATAATAATAATAAACATAATAATAATAATTTAATAATAATAATAATAATAATAATAATTCAATATGGGCAATTTGGAAATTGTATAAAAGAATTAAGGGCAAAAAGGTAATATACTTGGTCTACATAAAAGGGCTTTTAAGTTAAAAAAAAAAAAGCTCCCCCCCCTAGCTTTTAGCTTTTGGCTTAAAATAAGTCATTTTTTACTTAAAATAAGTCACTTTGATAATTGCCAAACACTCTAATAAGTCAAAAACTGGCTTTTAAGCCAGTTTGACCAGCTTATAAGCCCATCCAAACAGACTCTAAGTCCTGTGCCTTAGTACCTTATTACTAGTATTTCTTTTGTCTTTGTTCTGCTAATTCTTTCATCTCAGCAACAAACATAACAAAAAGAAGGCTTGTTTGTTGCTGAGATGAAAGAAAGGAAATTAGCAGAACAAAGACAAAAGAAATACTAGTAATGAAACGCTCTAGATATTTAGTGGTAAAAACTAGAAAGAAGAAAATATGCTAAAAGAAACAAATGATTTAACTACTGCTCTACAGGCTTTGTGCTAGCATCTCTAGTTACTGTCCATTTAGAGGTGGGAACACAGCTGAGGTAGTGACACCAATGGCCATGATCATATCCATTAACCCCTCGGAACAGCAACACCAGTCCGACTATAATTAATGCAATGACTCCCATCCTATAGTTTCTAATAGAAACACTGTCTGAATCTTTCTTTCGATTGAGGATGTAAAATTGGACACTACAACAATTGTTTTGGAATCCATTACCACCTTGTTAGTGTAAATTGACAAAAAGGATGCTACCCAGATATGCACAGCCAAGAAGATTTGAGGGAATCTTGAACCAAGCCTTTAGCTTATGCTCAGGGATTGATTATTAAATATATACTCGTATATATACTAATATTTTTGAACAACTCCAAACCCCCTAAGTTTCATGTAGCTCCGCCCCCCACCAACTAGGAACAAAGAGTGCCCCTGAAGATTAAAAGACCACCTTTTAATTTGTTTACTTAATTATTTCAACACTCAACCAACCCAATTTATATATATTATTATATTCCTATTTCCCAGTTAGGGTTTTTAGGACTTAGAAGTCAAAGCGCCACCAATACAGTCCTCAGGCGAGGCGACGGCAAGTCTCACTCCTCATCCACTCAGGTGACGACGACAACTCCACAAGTCACAATTTCACTGATTCATCGTGCTCACAAATTAGAAGCTCGAGTCTTCTCAGGACTTAGAAGCTCGCAATTTCACTCTCCACTCACAAGTAAGTCTCAAAATTTTAATTTCAAGATTTCACTGTCAAGTGTGATGTTTGGGTTTGATTTATGAGAAAATGATTGTGAATTTTCACTTAGGTCTTACAAAACTCAGTCGCTCACTGCCTCCATTTCACTCTCAGAATTACAACTCTGCTCACGCGCTCACGATTTCTCAATCTCTGCAATTGGTAAGTCTAAATTGCACTTTGATTTCACCATTTCACTGCCACGTTTGGATTTGATTAATGAGAAAACTACAATTGAAAGAGTTCAATTGGCATTACTTTTTTTTTTTTTGAATTGGCATTTAACTTGGCACTTTGGATCATTTGTTTGTACTTTGTAGTCTTCTACTTGCTGCCTTGTGTCTTGTGTGTAACTTCTGATTCTACTTAGCATCTGTAGTTCTTGCTACAATAAACTATTGTTTGAATTGGCATTATAATTTGTTTTAGCTATTGTTCAGTCTCTGGTTAGTTCCTTCAACAGTTCATCGGCCTCTTATAAGAAATTGTTCAATGAATGATTATTTTATATGTTTTTGCAGTCTTTGGTGAAAGTTTCATGGCTGAAAATATCATAACTTGTAAGGTTGTTGGTGAAAGTGGAGCTTCTAATTCAAATGCAATAGGTCAAACTCAAACTGCTCAGTCCAAAGTAAAGAAAGAAAGGAAACAAAGATCTCGTGCGTGGGATCATTTTACTTGTAAAACTAATTCTGATGAAAATGATAAGGGTGTTTGTAACTATTGTAAGCAAGAGTAGTTTGCTGACACAAAAGAACATGGTACGACGGCAATGATTGGTCATATACCTAAATGCAAGAAGATGCCTTATAATATTGAATATTAAACAATCAAAATTAGCATTTCAACCAGTGATATGGGGTAACAAGGGTAATGTAGCTGTTGTTCCATGGAAATTTGAGCAGGAAGAGTGTAGGAAGGCTTTGTGTCATATGGTAATTCTTGTTGAACTTCCTTTCAGATTTGTTGAAAAAGATGGTTTTAAACAATTTATGGAAGTAGCACAACCTTGTTTCCTCATTCCTTCTTGTACCACTATGACTCATGATTGTTTTGATCTTTTTGATGAAGAAAAACATAAAATGATGGGTGTTTTCAAGGAAACACAACAAAAGGTGTCTTCAACCACTGATACTTGGACTACCATACAAAGAATCAATTATATGGTCATTATTGCTCATTGGATTGATAAAAAATGGACTTTGCATAAAAGAATTATCAACTTTTTTCCAATCTCTAGTCATAGAGGTGAAGATCTTGCAAAGTCTATTAGTAAGTGTTTACATGAGTGGGAATTGCATCGGATTTTCACTGTTATAGTTGATAATGCTAGTTCAAATAGTGTGGCAATAACTGAGTTGTCTAAGCAATTAACTAAGTGGGGGACCAACCTAATGGGTGGTAGTCCAAGTGAGTCTCTTCCCAAGCTCGTAGAATATACAAAAGTTTGAAGCAGCTGATTCTGTAACATAAAATTCAATGGAGCTTTGAAATACTCGCTAGAATTTATCCTCTCATTCAGTAGCTAAAACTGGTAGCAACCTAATAAAGTATCAACTAATTAGGAAAATGTATTGAAAGAAAAAGTATTTATGTTGAAAGCTCCACAAACATATGTATTATCAATACTGATGGTTCAAAGTAGACGAACCCTTGTAACATTTTGATTCGTAACTGTTATTTCTCATTCAGTTGAATAAAGTGATTATTGTTAACTTACTTGTTCTTCCATAGGAAGAGTGTTGGCCTGAGTAAAAGAGGAAAGAGGGACAGATTTTCTTAGGTGCAGATAGAACATAGAAGAAAGCCTCAGTTTTTCCAGAACAGTTTAATATGAACATTTTAATCACAATTTATGTGTCTCAGTTATTCTTCCTTAAGAATAATGTTGACCTGAGTAAATTATTGGCAAGTGGTGATTTTGTGGAACACTCTTTCTTTGAATTCTAGAAAAATCATATCTAATTGTACTCGTACTTTAATTTGACGGTTTTACTTATTAGCTTGAGATCATTGTCCTAAATTCAGAACCCATAAGTCCCAAATCCTGGCTCTGCCTCTTTTATGGATAGATCACTCACTGAGATCTTTTGTTCTGTTATGAAATTATTAGGAGATTAACTAGAGAACAATTTAGCTTTTCTGGGCTATTAGATTCTGTTTTATTCTTATTTGGATGCTCATTTTCTTTGGAACTTTATTTGAAAGCTTTTAGTATAATGACTGGTAATATCTAAATTGTTTAGAACTAAAATGAAGATGGAGCAAGATAGTTGCACAAGAGATACATGTGATGCTGCAATGCAACAAAAGTTGTTAATTTGAAGCAAACAATTAATACTTGCTTTGTCCCGTATTATGTGAAGGTGTTACTGTTTGGGAGTCAAATAATCTTTCTTCTTTGCAGAAAAAGAAGAAGCATAATTAGGCACTGAAAGCCAGACCCGTGTTTGTGATTAGAGCCACGGGTGGCTGTATCACAGTAAACTGAGCAAAGGCAACTGAGACCGAGAGGATGGAGAATACAACGAGTGTATTGCCACTAGTCTGCAAAATCATTCACATACCTGAAAAGTCATCCTTTCTTCCTCATCTCCAACCCACAGTTAATGTGCTTGCTTCTGTCATTGAACCCAAAGATGCCAATACTCTAGTCAGGAAGTTAAATAAGATTGCACCACTGGAAAATTTGCAACATGTGAAGCGTGTGCAGAAGAAAAGCATTGATGGGGGGAAACCTCAATTATCTCTGCTTTTATGTATGACTGTTGGAAATGATGGTGGAGATGATTGCATGCCATACGAGATTCTTGAACTTGTCAAATCATACCAGTTGAGTACTTTCATCACAAAAGTTTGCAAATATGCTGCAACATCAAAAGAAGAATGGGACGAACAGTGCAAGCTCTGGCCTACTTCGTATCATCCGCCAACCTACAACATCAGTGGCATAACTGGATTTAGTGAAGAGGAGTCGCAATCAGTTGTCGGTTTCATGAGACACACCATTAATTTGTCAACATCTTCTATTGGTCAGGTGGTCAATGCTGCTGTTATTGTAGATCCTTCAACTAAGCAGATCATTGCAAGTGCTTGTGACCAGGTAATATCCTCGGCCAGTCTTGCAAATGGGGTCAGCAAGGAAGGTAGCTGCTCGAACTATCTAGAAAACCTCAAAGCCTCTAATTTGGAAAACCAGCAAATGTCACTTTTGGATGGTTCAATTAGTGAATTTAAACCTATAACTCACAATGTTGCTTGTGTACATCCTTGGCAATGGGCACTGCAAAACTCTGGTTGCTGGCATCCTTTGCGGCATGCGGCTATTGTAGCCATTGAAAATTCTGCTGCCAGGGATCTACAACTTTTTCCTGATCACAAAGCTCTATCTCCTTTGAAAAGACAGAAGATCGAGGAGTCTGGCTTCCAAAGCAATGGCCATAGTTATCAATTGCTCAGACCTTATCTATGTACTGGATATGACATTTATCTGGCCTGGGAGCCATGTGCAATGTGCGCAATGGCGCTTGTACATCAAAGAGTTAGACGGATATTTTTTTCTTCCCCAAATTCCAGTGTTGGTGCACTAGGAAGTGTTCACAGATTGCAAGGGGAGCGGAGCTTAAATCACCATTATGCTGTTTTCAGGGTCGTGCTGCCTGAGGAGGTGTTCAGGAATAAAGTTGTAGATGGAAAGACTTCTGGAAGTGGTTGAAACAAACACTAATCAGCTTTTTGGGGAGGTTAGGTCTTATGATACTTTAACTAAGTCAGATAAATGTTAATGTGCATAATTATCCATGACAGGTACACTCGGTCTCCCTTCTTATGTATATGCAAGTAAGGGTGCTACTGTGTCGGTGCAATGATCTGTTCCCTTGTGGTAAAAAAAAGGTTCTTTGACTACAATTTTCTCAAGCTTTTTTTAAAATATGTAAAATTTTATTTTGAAGATTCCATACATGAATTCATAATCAAAATCAACTGTTTGATCCTCATACTCCGAACCCCTTCACATAACTTGGGACAAAGGGAGTAACAAATAGTAATTCATATTTATGTGGTTATCATATTACAAATACAATTCATATTTTACCTTAGGAATTTATATTTGAAGAACTGCTGAAGGTAGATGTGAATATTTACATGGAGAATAGCGTAGGAAAAATGGAGTCATGATTATGAAATGTATTACTTGTTGGTATCTTCCAGCTTCTTTTTCTACATTCTGTTATTTGTTTTTAGCTTTTCCATCTTCAGAAGAAGGATTTGGTAGTATTGTGATGCACTCACTAAATCTGTGAAATGGATGAATCACCTCATACTACCTCCTTTGGGGCATTTGACTTGAAAAATTACAACTTTGTATATTTTAGTTGCAATGTTCCTGGAACGAGATCATAATAATTATAAGAATCTTATTGTTTCCATATTATTTATTCTTTAACATCACTTCATTTCTTTTCTCTTGTAGTCTTTAAAAATTAAAGATGAATGACAAGTGACATGTTACCAACGATTCAACAAACCAAGAATGGTTTTTATATGTGGATTTTCCGGAGGGGAAAATTACTGTCAGCATCAACCAGGAGATTGAAGTCACAAAAGAGAAGAAACTGTTCCAATGAATCAAAATTTGGTTCACCAATACTTATCCATGTTTAGCAAGATATGCCGAGCTGAGTACGATATCCCACAACATTTCCAGATGGGAGTTTGAATCGAATACATATGGAATTTTTTAATATCAAGATTTGAGAATAGATTTGGGTAGTGCATTTGATTAACAGTTCTGTAACCATTAAATTACTCTGAAGATTTTTTCGTCTGAAGTTTTCTGATGGTTCCGAAGTGGGTGATTTTAACATTCATATAAATATTTCACATGTGCAACAATATGAAGGCCAGATTTGCCGGTAGAAAACCAGTTTCAGAGAGCCAAGAAAAGAAGATTGTGGAAGGACAATAACATTGTCAAGCACATCTTGGTAACTTTCTTCTTTTACTGGATTTTTAAATGGATATTGTTTGAACTAGCTGTGGAAACAACATCTTGCAGAAATGCAGGGTCTGGCCCTTGTGGTATGTACAATAGACCCTTGTGGTCTGACCCTTCTCTGGACCCTGCACATAGCAAGAGCTTAGTGCACCGGGCTGCCCTTTTTTAGGTCACATAGTGCACCCAGGCAAGGAGTGCAGTTTGAGAAAATTGGTTTGACAAAGTAAGTTGATGGACTTGTGGATGCAGACACAAATTCAGAGAATAGTTGGAGATCGCTTGGTAACTTCAGGAACAAAGCAAAACCAGGATCAGGTCAATCAGACCGAGTAGGGAGACCTGATCATCGCAGTACTGTCCATTCCAGCTCTCCCTTTGGCCAAAGACAATAGAGAAATGCTTCCTTTAGGATTGCTGTACAAATTCTAGTAGTAAAAATCAACCTTGGTCTCAATGTGACCTAAGGTAAGTACTTGCCAAGTTGATCAAGACTTGTGTTTGTAAAGTAAAAACAACAGGTTGCAATTATCTTGTTTGATGGTCGTTTAAGTTATTAAATTTTTCCTGTGGCAATGTTTGATAAAATGTAGCAATCATATATTTCCAGAAAGTTCTCATCCCACCTACTTTAATTTGGGCCCCATGGATGAAGAAAATGCTCAAAATAATATTCGTTCCATGCTTTGGATGGCACCTCCTTTCTAACCAAACGGCCCCACAACATGAATCTTTTTACTTTTCTCTAATGTTACTTGTGGATTTACCCAAGTTGGTGATATGCTGATTAAGAAAATAGAAAGCAAGAAGTAGGCAAAAGGTTGAACTAGTTGTTGGTGCCTTTTTACTTTCTCTCTTAGTTAAGACATTTTTATTCTCAACTAGTATTAGTTTTGTCATTTTTCCTTCCTTTGTTTTTTAGTTTCAAGTAAGATTTTCTCCTTTTAGTTTCTGCGGAAACTTTTACTATCATGCAATGCAAATTCTGTTGTGAGTCAATGTGGAGCAATCGTTAAGTATTATTCACGTCATACTATAGTCATCAAAGGAAGTAAAGACCAAGTCTTTGTTTAGTTTCCCTTTGGACAACCCATATGTAAATAGCAAAATACAAACTGTTCTTGTAAGGTTGCTCTTCTTGATTAGAGTGACGATAAGTGTTTCTTCTTCAGCATTCACTTTCCTGACACCAATTTGTCACGAGACACTGCAAATAGAAAAGAAAAAGATTGATCAGACGTTGTACTGAAACTATATACCTCCAAAGGGTGTGGTAAAGGGTTGGAGTAGTCTTACTATTCACAATCAGTGTTAGGGTCAATGGTGAAACCAAGAGAAACACCACAGAAACCAGGCAGAGTGGCAATGGCAGTAGCATTTGGGTTGTAAGTAGTAATAAGCTCCATCATGCATCTACAGACGGACTGGCGAGTCTGAATGCCAGAGGAGCTAGCTACAGTACTTAGGGTCGTCATAGCAATGCAACATGGTGCACCAGGAATCGGATCTGGTGTGCCATAGTTCACGAAGCTGGCGCATGCTGATACAAGTGCTGTCACTGTGCTGCATTCATCATCAGCTCCAGCTTCGCGAATTATTAAGGCAACCCCCAAAACCACCACCATCCAAAATACAGATTTCATCTCAGCAGAGTTGTACTTTCATCACTTCTACTGGTGTTCAAATAAATATTGTGTTGCCAATTCATCCAGGTTGCATGACACAGTTGTCAGGTCCATCATGCATCCAACACTGGACTCTTATGTAAGTTGATATTAAGTCCTGTTGCCTTAGTACCTTATATTAGTATTTCTTGTCTTTGTTCTGCTCATTTCCCTTTATTCATCTCAGCAACAAACATAACAAAAAGAAGGCAAATATGTTGAAAAGCCAAGGCAAAATCACCAACAGGAATTATCTACTAAGAATCATTTGTTTCGTAAGGGGAAAACAGTAAATGAATAAACGCGAACTAAATCTAGATATCTAGTGGTAAAACCTAAAAAGAAGAAAGCATGCTAAAAGAAACAAATGATTTAACTACTGCTTTACAGGCCAAATTGTGCAAGCATCTCTAGTTAATTTCCACCACACTTCCATTTAGAGGTTGGAACACAGCTTAGGTAGTGACACCAATGGCAATGATCATATCCATTAACCCCTCGGAACAGCAACACCAGTCCGATGGTAAACCTGCAATTTTAAGCACAAATGGATAATCTGGTCAGGGTGCATAGCGATTTTCTTTCAGATGAAAAATACGTATATATACTTAGTTATGTATGAACTCATACTATTACTTTTAGAGCCAAAGTTGTGTCTTATACTAACCCTGCTACAAGCAGAACAAGAGAAACAAGCCCCAGCCCGTATTGGTAAGCCTTGTATTTAGAGTTCACACGAACACCAGCTGGAAGATTCCGACGTTGCATCCACCCTAGTTGAGGGCGTGGAAGCAGAACAAAGCCAAGGAGAAATCCAGTCAAGAATCCACCAATGTGAGCAAAATTATCCACATGAGGCAAGATTCCAACTGCTAGATTGATGGCAACTATCACCAAAAGCGTCAAGAGTGCACAAACCTATGGCAAATATCAAAATGATGATAAGTATACATATATAGTGCATTGTTCTGACTCCATCCTATAGTTTCTAACGGTAACACTATCTGAACCTTTCTTTCAATTGAGAATGGAAAATTGGACACTGTAACAATTGTTTTGGAATCCATTGAGTGGCATTATCACCTTGTTAGTGTAAATTGACCAATTCGTAATAAGCTCTGAAAGCATAGCTCCAAGTAGGCCAAAGAGTGCCCCTGAAGCACCAACAGAGATGTTCCTCTGGATAAACAAGGAAGATAGTATGCTCCCACCAATGCCAGACAATAAGTATATAATTCCAATGCGCACTGCAAAACAAAAGATGACTTTTAACTGAGTACATAATTGCATTTCAAGACCAAAACTAGAAAGACCATTACACATAGCATACCAAAGCCACATTGCTGTTCAAGACGTATGCCAATAATTACAAGACTCAACATATTCGCAATCAGATGAATAACACCAGCGTGTAACCAGATACACGTGATAAGCCTCCATCCTTGATGTTGATGGACCACTTTCTTCCATTCAAGTCCCCCCAGCCTCTCCAACCTTCAGCAATAACAAAATGCATAATTTACCAAAGACAATTAACCATCCTAATATAGGTCATTATATTGAGGGTAGAGGTACTTATAAACTTTGTATATTTGATATTTCATAAGCCAAAAAAAGAAAAAACAATCACTCCCAAACCAAAACTACCATATGTGTGGACAGTTATTAAACCTTAAATAGATAGACAACATTGATGCCTAGTAAAAGTTTGCCGTATAAAGTTGGGAAGAAGTCTTTGCATGCACCAACTTGAGGCATACAAATAACAGGTCCATATACAAGAGTAGGACAGGCATTCAGATAAGACACTTTCAAGTAGTTACTCCCACCAAGAGACACACAAATTGGAGCAAGGTCCCCACAATAAATCTATTCAAGAACTGTACAAGACTACAAGTTTCTATCCTCAGTGCCACTTATAGCTTTCTCCGGTGAAGATAAACAGAACTGCAGTTTACAATATGTCAGTAAAATCTCTAAATCTGTTATGTGCAAACCATTGGGATAGGTTGACACAGTCACCAAAACAGTTAAACGATGATAATGAATATCGAATCCCATATGTTTATTGCTGACTAGTTTGGGATAAATGTATAACTGACTTCTATATAACTAATCGTAGCAATCAAACAGACAAACAAAAGTTGAAAAGGATGTAGAGGAAACTGGCGTAAAGCAGTAGAAATCTGCTTACTAGTCACCTCAAACAGCAAACGAAAAAAAAATTCAAATCTCACAGCAGCTACTGGAAAGCTTGAACAAGAACACAAAGGTCTAAGAAGTAATCCAAATTAAAAATTATACTATATTTCTTTTACCGCGCTCTCAACCGACACTTTTTGACAATTAAACAAGAAACAGTAACTGAAAAGGAAATCCTATAAGCAAACCAAATACAGCTAGTAATTACATAACAAATTGTATCTCCTATACTTAAAATTTCTTCAACACAAACAAGCATCAACCATAAAGACTCAACCTTGAACCCAATAAACGACTCAAGAACACATAAATATCCAAAATTACAACATGGGGTATCTAAAAAATTCAAACTTACGTTGAAGAAGAAGGTCCAAACAGAGGATTTTCCCTCAACGGCTGAAAAGAAAACCTTCCAAGAAACCTAGCTACACAACCCTGATCATGTTTGGAACAATTATTGAAATACATGACAATAACAAACATAACAACATTAGCCACCACAAACAAAGGAATCAACCAAGAAAGCCACGGCGTATCTGTGTCTTCCACAGCATGCGAAGAAGCATGATTGCTTCCCCTGTTTTTTTCTCCTCTGCTTTCTATATCTCCTCCTCTCATATCTCTCTTCTGTAACAATAACAACTCTGTTTCTTCTTTTTTTCTTCAAATTTCAACTCAAAATTAGAGACTTATATTTATGTTTAAGTAATAAGAGGGGGTTTAATGGGGGGAAGGAACGTGGGTGTGTAGAGAGAGAAACAGGGGAGTTGTTATTTTTGTTTGTGCTGATGATTGATCGTGGGATAATGGGATTAGTGCGTTTTAGTTTTGTGGTTTTTATTAATTACTTGTAATTAATGGGTGGATAATGAGAATTTATAGGGTATGAGAGAACAAACTAAACTTTATTCAAGATTTTATGGAACCGGTAAGATATGCTCTTTTTTGCCTCTTCACTACTTCTATTATTGGAAATATTTGTCGGTTATACTATTAGGATAAGTTATTCTTATTTGGGTAAAATAATAATCATAATATAACTTATTTTGGAATAAAATATTTTAAATGACAAAAATATCTTTATGATACTATTTTTTCAATAAACCAAATATTCACTAAAAAATAATATCAAAATAACTAATTTCTTCAAACCTATTGACCCTTATCAAACTTGAGAGGGACAATTGGTGAAGAAATTCATGAAACATTAGTACTTTTTCATTTTAATTTATTTGTTTTATTTTGATTTTGTATAAAGTTTAAGACAGTAAAAATTACTTTTGACAAAAAATGTTCTTTCATTCTTTGGTCTTCAACTTAAAAAAAAATTTGACATATATATACAACATATTTTTTCGACGGACACCCCCCGATGGCGATAGCTATGCCACTGGTGATTAATATCAATTTTTTGCCAAAGTAGGTGACCCGATAGACATTTGGACATTCAATATGAAATCATTATATTAAATCAACATTTAGATATGTAATATGGGATCATGCTTTCAAATATCAATTTCTTCAAAACTCGTGATTTGGAATTTCGCATCACGATTTCAATTATTTTTTTAAAATGTAAAAATTGTACTTATAGATTTATATTTTGGAAAAGAAAAAAGAACTCCTCTTTTTATATTTTTCGAAAGAAGATTTATGTTTGGTGTGAAGCGATTGTCTATGTGGCACGATTATATTAAAGAATTAACTAGTTACTACTATTATTGACTAGTGAGTCTTTATAAAATTACACGTATTTGAAAATTTGCAATCACAAACATAGCTATTTATAAAAAAAAATGGAATATATAAATATCAATGCGGCACTTAAGATTAAGGTTGGGCATATTCCGATTCAAACCAAAAGAAATAACCAAAGTGAACTATTTTTAATTTTGCTTTCGATATTTTGATTTTAAATTTTAAAATTTTAGTTGTTCGATTTGATTTTTTATTTTTAAATAATTTACTTCGGTTAACCGAAAAATCTAAATATTGTAAAACCATTTAATTTTACATCGAAAAATTACATAACAATAATTTTAAGACTTTATATTACCATACATAAAGATACTATTTATTATTTACATTTTACCAAACATAATTTTATATTACAAAATGTAAAAGATTGGGACAATCCCACATCTTTAGGCTAAAATCAGTAATTTGTTTTGTTTTTGCATAACTATTGATAGTTACAACTCTCTCTCTCTGTATATATATATATATATAAATCTGAAACTAGAATCGCTGATGTGGCAGCCTCCAATGGCCAGCATTTGGAATTTTGCAATTATCTATTTTACTTTTTAATTAAAAATTAAATCTAAGTTTTTCCCTAATAAAAAATAATAAAATTCAATGAATTAAAAGGGAGTAATTAATTACTCTGCAGCAACCCAAAATGAACGTTTCAAACCCAGCCCACTAACATAATTATCCAATTGAATAGGTTATTTTATTAGGCGTCTGTTATTTTTATCTTTGGCAGAAGTTATTCCCTCAGTTGCCGACCTTCTCCCTCCCATCTTCACAAGTTTCATAAGGTACGTTTTCTATTTTGATCTTCATGATTTGTAACTGAAATGTTATTAATTTGTATTAATCTGTGAATCATTACTTTTAATTAATTTTTGTGGCCTTTCATACCCTAATTATTGCCATATATGTAGATCTTACGTTTTCTGTTTTGATCTTCATGACTGGTCGAGATGATTCCATGATAAGAGTTGGACTTTGTACACTCTGGTATGCCATTAATCCCAAAAAAAAGGGTAGTTGATCAGTATTGAAATGAAATTGATATGTATATGTGGTTGGTTGTTTATACGGAACAACAAAAATGGGGAGTTGATCAGTAATGAAATGAAATTGATCTGTAGATGTGGTTGGTCGTTTATACGGAATTGGTGATATGGGAAGCGCTGGAAAAAAAGGGGCATCCCCTCATCTCATTTTAATTAGTTTTAGTACATTATCTTCTTACAAGATAATTGTTAAATACTTTTATGATTGCTAATCTTAAGTGCTACTGAATGAGAACTCAATTGGAATTATTTTGCTTACATATTTTAAGCTTCTACATTATTGGCACATGTCTACTAATAGATGATAACTTCAGTAGCTTTTAATTACATTTAGATGAATCAAATTTTTCACTTTTACATTCTGATTTATATTTGTTCTGCATAGTTCTGCTAAATCAAAAATTACCTTATGGGATGAACTTGGGGAGAAGTTTGCTCCTTATCTGTATAACTATGTGATACTTTATCTTCTATGTTTTTTTTTTTAATTTATTAAAGGTGAATTCGGTTGCATGGAACTGCAGTGGCACAAAATTAGTTTCAGGTTCTGTGGATCAAATAACTCTTATTTGGAAAAATGAGCCTCATGGTCATGTAAGCTTCATGAGCTCATCTTTTTTGTTTTCGGTTAAGTTTATATGCTGAAAAAAAGAATAGTTTTTAGTTATTTTTGCCTTTTTCTGCCTACTTGTTCTGATTTTTTAAAGGTTTTAATGAAGTGGGAAGCTGGGTGTTGTGAATAAACTAGATAAATTCGTTTACAATAGGCAAAACGAGATTTTTTAGCAAAATTTATGTAAATCTTGATATAGATTACATAAGATGTTTGGTTCAAAAGTTTTCCACCATGTCCACAAAATTAAACAAGTATAACTTGAAAGAAGGGGTTGAGAATTTTACAATATCAAAACTTTGGATACCAGATGATAATTTGGAAGCACAATACAAACTAAGGAAAGAGAAAAAGGTATTGCAATACCAAGTTTTAGTTTGTAATTCACTATTACCTTTACGTTGTAAATAATAGTTATTTTGTTGTTGATGGTTTTTTAGGGGAGAAGCTTACTTGAGAATGAGATTGAACCAAACGATCAGGGATCCAAAGGATACTATTGTTTGAGCTTAGTTAAGTTGTCCTTTTATAATTTTTGGTTTAGTTTAATTAGTACACACCTTTGAGCTTAGTTAAGTTGTTTTGTCCTTTTACCATTTTAAGTTTAGTTTACTAAGTAGATGTCTGCTGTCCGTAGTGATGATATTCATACTTGTATGGTTTTATCCCAACTCAGATAACTTCTACTATTAATATATTTGGTTGTTTGTATACGATGGCTTTGTCAGCAAAATCGAATACTTGATGGATATCATTTGATTGAGCAGCCTGCAAGTGTATCTTCTATATACATAATTAAATTCTTCTGCAGTTTTGTGGAATCAAATAAATGTTGGTGCTATGTGCACAAAAAACATAGTCATCCTTCCTATTCAATTAGTTCTTGAGGCTATGCATGAGTGGGTTTAGTGCTTCTTCTTCTCTTATATTCCCCTATATTAGTCCCCACGTTGTTCAAGTTCAGGTGGTGAGTTTGTATTAGTATTTTGGTATCATGTTCTATTTGTTTCAATTCATCACCAAATATCGTGTGTACCATGTAAAAGACTTAAAATTTTTGAAGGTTACTTTTCTTATACCTACATACTAAAGGATCGATTATAATGTGTAGTTGTGCAGGTGAAAACAACTTAGTTGAAGATAATCTCCTCCTATGTGAAGCAAGTTCATTAATTCTTCTCAATTATTACATTTTCCGTGGCGCTTATATTTCCAGCGGAGGTCAGATTTTCACCATCAGTATCTAAAGAGGATAACAAAACCATTCACCATCAGTAGCTAAAGACTATAAGCAGAGCAATACATTTTCTTGAGGGGAAAACAATGCAATGGCCCAGGAAGATGAGCCTTTTCTACATTTTAACTTATGTATTTCCTTTCAATGGTAGAGGCTCAAAAAATTTAGAAGCCAGCTGCCTACCAATTTTTAAATTCAAGAAGGTTGATATCATTGTGATTTCAAGCCCTGTGTATGTATAACCAGACACTTGACACTCAATTAATTGTTACTTATATCAATTTTATTTGACCCTTGTATTACTTTCTATACCCATACTAAGCAATTTTAGTCCACCTTTCCCTTTATTTATATAACAAATCAACAACACAAGCAACTGTGCACCTCATATTTTCCCCTCTTACAGATACTCTCAAGCTCTCTCACAATACTTAAACCAAATAGAAAATTCAAACTTTATGCCTATTCTTTCTAACTGTGACTGGCACTTAGCTTTACATACAAATTTGACACTTTCAAAAATAATCACATTGATCAAAAGAATTAAATCAGCATCACAACCAATGAAAAAAGTTGGACAATACACTTATTATTTAATTTTAAAATATTTATCATGATCTACATGATCAATGTGAAAACTTATATATATCAATTCCTCTATACCTTTTAATTTCCTATATCTCCATAATAAATTCATAACATATCTATCATAATAAAAACAAAACCAATCCAAATCCCCAACAATCCTCCAATTATTTACAAAATCTTCACACTAAACTTCACACAAATATTTTAAAAATCGCAAGAATTAATTCATCATTTAAAACAATTCAATGGTAGCAGAACCAATTAATGACAAAAGTGGTATAAATACCACAAAAAAAAAAAAAAAAAAAAAAAAAACATCCACACACCATTTATCTTCATAGTCACCAACTGCTCATACTGATTAATTGAGGTTGGTTTTCAATGTTCAATATTATTATATGAAACTTACCTTTTATTGTAATACTCTATCCTTACTTTGACTTTGACAAATACTTATACAGAACTACTACAATGGATAACACAAATAAGGATCGCCCCCAAATAATCAGTTCAGATAATTGTCAAGGTAAAATATTCATGATAATATTCATAACTATATTAAATTCTTCTTCTAAACATTTATTTTATAATACAGATACAACTGAAGAATCAAGCAAATCGGTTAAATTGATGTATGAAAATATTATGCAACAACAAATTGCATATTTGAGAAAGGAACAAGAGCAGTTGAAAAAATATATATACAGAGGAGCTTCACAAGATCAAACCAACAAAGAATGATATGACATTTTATATGTATTGGCTTCTATGTAATAGGGAGATGCAATAATTTATGATTAGAAAATATATTCTCTAACCATCCGTCTAATAACTAATTAACGGCCATTGATGATGTATTTCTTTATATATTTAAGCATTGAAAATAAAGTATTTTTTTAATAGAGCATATATTTTGACTTATTCATTAAGAATGTACTATTCTTATTCTTACTAAATAGATACTAAAGTTGATAAGTTTCATCAAGTATCATCATTTCAAATGAAAAGATAATGATTTGCTCAAATAATATTACCATATAATTAATCCAAAAAAAAAAAAATCCTAACATATATCTATTAATCCTCGCGTGAAGCGCGAACATGTTCCCTAGTTACTAATACAATTCTCAATATCTCATCACTTCTCTAACACTCGACCTTTTAGCGTGATGTTCTCTCTCCCACTTTAAGTCACAATTTTATATATTTTTCATTATTGTTAACCTAACGTTAAAGACGAAGAAGATTAGAGACGCTATCCAACATCACTATCTTGCATAATATTATAATATCATCCCTCCTCTGTTAGAAAATCCTTTATATCTCTTATCTCGTGGGTATGCTGAACCTCAGAATGAAGCTTAAAAAGAGGACCTAGGTTGGTCCAATTATCAAACCAAATACTAGATGTACCACCCTTGGGTTCCCACCACAAGAATTGTTCAACCTTCTCTCTATTTTCAAGCATAAATTTCCAGACCTAAGAGCCACCTTTCCACTAAACAAGAAAGGGAATTTGCTTTTTATAATACTTGTTCCATAAGAAATTAGACCACAAATTTCTTTGAGTCCTAAATATCCACAAAAGTTTAGCAAACATAGCCTGGGACACATCAAATAGAGATCTAAAACCTAGTCCCCTTCTTGTTTAGGTAAACAGACGTTCTTCCAAGCTGATCAATGCTTACTTTTGCCTGAATCCTTATTGCTCCAAAAAAACTTTGCAAAGATCCTGTGAAGATCTTTAATAACACAACTAGGAGGCACAATAGAGTCGAAACTAGAATTATGAATTTATAAATTCTAGATTATTTTTCTTAAAATTACTTTTTTTATTGAATTCCATTAAAGCCGTAATTATCTTAGTAGATCTGCCCTTGAATTCAAATCAAGTTACAGAGCATGTGTCTTATATACACAAAAACTCATAATTGATGAATTCTGAATGGTTTATAACACTAGCAAAGTGTTGTTTTTTACAAAATACTCAAAATCGATTGGAATAGTACTCATATTGTGTTATTTGAGGTTCAAAGCCAGAACTTTTTCATTTAAATGGACACCCATTACCATTGCGCCAAAGGCATAGCTCTTATCAAGAGTGTCCAACTTTAAATATATATCCTTTAAATGTAGAATTTGACATATATATACAACATATTTTTTCAACGGACACCCAGGGATGGCTGTAGCTACGCCACTGGTGATTAATATCGATTTTTTGCCAAAGTAGGTGACCCGGTAGACATTTGGACATTCAATATGAAATCATTATATTAAATCAACATTTAGATATGTAATATGGGATCATGCTTTCAAATATCAATTTCTTCAAAACTCATGATTTGGAATTTCGCATCGCGATTTCAATTATTTTTTTAAAATGTAAAAATTGTACTTATAGATTTATATTTTGGAAAAGAAAAAAAAACTCCTCTTTTTATATTTTGCGAAAGAAGATTTATGTTTGGTGTGAAGCGATTGTCTATGTGGCATGATTATATTAAAGAATTAACTAGTTACTACTATTATTGACTAGTGAGTCGTTATAAAATTATGTGTATTTGAAAATTTACAATCACAAACATATCTATTTTAAAAAAAAATGGAATATATGAATATGAATGCGGCACTTAAGATTAAGGTTGGACATATTCCGATTCTAACCAAAAGAAATAATCAAAGTGAACTATTTTTTAATTTTGGTTTCGATATTTTGATTTTAAATTTTAAAATTTTAGTTGTTCGGTTTGATTTTTTATTTTTAAATAATTTACTTCGGTTAACTGAAAAATCAAAATATTGTAAAACCATTTAATTTTACATCGAAAAATTACATAACAATAATTTTAAGACTTTATATTACCATACATAAAGATACTAGTATTTATTATTTACATTTTACCAAACATAATTTTATATTACAAAATGTAAAAGATTGGGACAATCCCACATCTTTAGGCTAAAATCAGTAATTTGTTTTGTTTAGGCATAACTATTGATAGTTACAAATTACTAATACAATTCTCAATTTCTCATCACTTCTCTAACACTCGATCTTTCAGCGTGATGTTCTCTTTCCCACTTTAAGTCACGATTTTATATATTTTTCATTATTGTTAACCTAACGTTAAAGACGAAGAAGATTAGAGACGCTATCCAACATCACTATTATAGTAGTATTAAATAATTTTCAGATTAAGAAAACATCATTAATGTCAGTTTTGAATTTTGAATTTTGAATTGAAATTTAATAGTTTCGGTCAAATGTGTGGATTGGGCTGTATGTTTTTCAATCCAATCTCAATTCTTTTATCAAATTATGTATAAAAGAAATTGAGATGTGTATATAAATTTGTTTATAGATATTATATGGAGTATATTAATATTGTAAGTTTGTTTAGTACTGACTTGTGTATTTAATGTGTATGGATTTTCTTGTTTCATTATATCTTTTTTGGAATGAATAAATAGTATGAAACTGATATATAGCATGGTATATAAGTTGATTCACTAATATATTTTTTATAGACTAGATTATTTACAAATATATATATATAATGGATATATGGTTATACACAATGGCTTATATAATCTTTTTTATATGAGGTAATATACAAACATATATTAGTGTATGGAATGGAATATATATATATAAAATATGACATACAAATTGATTTACTAAAAGAAAATTAACCAAAATTTTATACAAACATATTTCAGTGTATGAGTTATGTATAAAATATGATAAATATAATTAATTGAGTAAATTCAATGAAGTTTTTTTAAAAAAAGAAAAAGAAATAGGGTATGTACGTAAAATGTGATATCCGAATGGATCTTTAAATGAGAGAATACGAGAGGACAAAAATATAAGAGAAATTTATCAAATGTATATTGAGTTTTGTGGTTGAAATCCCTAAACTCACTCACTATAATTTGTTGATTTATGCGGTTTTCATGTTTGTGTTGTTGAGGTTGTAAGTGTGGTTTGGCTTTTGTGGCACAAGAAAGGTGATGGCTTGATTAAGTAAGTAAGGAATGAGTTAAATTGTTTTGTTACTGTGGAAGCAGAAATACAAGGTATGAGTAAAATTTGTCCTTTATGTTTTCGTTGTTGTGATTAATAATTCACATCAAACTGAGAGTGTAGTCTGTGAAATCATCCTTTCTTCCTCACCTCCAACCCACAGTTAAGGTGCTTGCTTCTGTCATTGAACCCAATACTCTAGCTAGTCACAAAGCTGGAAAATTTGCAGCATGTGAAGCGTGTGGGGGGAAACCTCAATTATCTCTGCTTTTATGTATGACTGTTGGAAATGAAGATGATTGCATGCCATATGAGATTCTACAACTTTTTGGACGGTTCAATAGGTGAATTTGAACATATAACTAATCATGTTGCTTGTCTACATCCTTGGCAATGGGCACTGCGAAGTTCTGGTTGCAGCTATTGTAGCCATTGCTACCAGGGATCTACAACTTTTTCCTGATTACAAAGCTCAATCTCCTTTGAAAAAACAGAAGATCGAGGAGTCTGGCTTCCAAAGCAATGGCCATAGTTATCAATCGCTGTACACATTTATCTGGCCTGTGCAATGGCGCTTGTCCATCAATGGAAGCAAACACTAATCAGCTTTTGGGGAGGTTAGGTCTTATGTCACTTTAATTAAGTCAGATAAATGTTAATGTGCATAATTATATATCCATGACATGTACACTCGATCGGTCTCCCTTCTTATGTATATGCAAGTAAGAGTGCTACTGTGTTGGTCCAATGATCTGTTCCCTTGTGGTAAAAAACAAAAAGGTTCTTTGACTATAATTTTCTCAAGTTTTTAAAAAAAAAATATTTGATTCATTAGCTATATTTACTTATAGTACTTTTTGTGTACGTAGTTTTCAAATATGTAAATTTTATTTTGAAGAATCTATACATGAATTCAAGTCTGTAGCACCACGAAGCTCTCCAGGAGGCACTCCCTGGTGACGAATGTTGTTGTTAAGGATCTTAAGCGTGGTTTTGTTGCCTCAAACTCCAAGGGGGCAGCCAGCTTCACTGCCCAGGTCATCATCATGAATTATCCTGGCCAGATTGGAAATGGATTATTCACCAGTGCTCGACTGCCACACTTGCCACATTGCTGTAAAGTTTGCTGAGATCTTGACCAACATTGACGGGTGTTCAGGTAAGGAACTGGAGAAGGAGGCAAAGTTTTTGAAGAATGGTGATGCTGGTAAGGTTAATATGATTCCCACCAAGCCTATGGTTGTCGAGACCTTTGCTGAGTACCCAGCATTGGGTCGTGAGACACATGAGTCGAACTGTTGCTGTCGTTGTTGTCAAGAATGTTGACAAGAAGGATCCAACTGGTGCCTAGAAAAAGGGGAAGTGAACAGTGCAGTGTAATGCTGGTGTTTCCAATGCTATCTATCGTCATCAAGTGTGCTATCTAGACTCTGTTTTATTTACTTCTGCTATAGTTTGGTCTTTTATTTGCCTTTTAGGTTCTTGTTCTCTGCCTTGCATGTCATGTAACCATTCTCAGAACTGGTCTTTGATTTGGACTCTCTTTTCTTTCTGTTGAGGTGCCTTGGTTTGCCATGGTGGCTCAGGATTTTTGCTATTGGTATTGCTTGAGTTACTTTATTTGAGATTTTTATATTTTTCTAATAATAAAGAAACAAATATACTCCATGATTTCATAATCAAAATCATAGTTATGTGATTATCATATTCCAAATACATTTCATATTCTACAAATGTATTTGTTGTGTATACTCAATCAGATTACTGACTTTGTATATTTTTCTATTTATTTGTGTATTTAATTATATATTTTGTATCATGATCATATTTAGATGATGCTAACCTAAGCACAGACGACAAGATTTATTTCATGAATATTTTATAAGTATATATATAATCAATAATGTATTTATTATGTATACTCAATCAGATTACGTACTGACTTTGTATATTTTTCTATTAATTATTTTGTATTGTGATGATACTTTTAGCAATTGAAGTTGTATATAAATTGTATAAGGTTCATTCTCATTCTCATAATTTAAGAAACACTATGTATAAGATTTGCATTGTTTATGTATATGATTTGATATTTTGGCCAAAATCTCAATTTTGGTTCTTCATTCTGCCATTGCTTAAATTTTGGGCCTTGGGGTGCTTGATCTGCCTCCCCGGATTAATAGAATGAGGGAAATACAGAAAACTTGAAGTAAGATTTAAGAACTTTTGAGTTATGAATTAAAAAAAAAATCTTCGAATCAATATCACTTTTAAAATGCATTCCGAACCTAGTGGAATTATCGAAGAACTAATTTGTGATTGTCTTAACCAAATGTTGATTGTAGTCAACCTAAATTCCTTAAATCAACTAGTAACCAAACCAATAGCTCAAATCTCCCACGGACCCCTCGAGGCCTGTGCAAATCATTCGACTTAGTCATAGATCACTATCAAGATTTAATAGAACCATCAAAACTCAAATCCAAGCTCGTTACTCCAAAATGTTGACTTTTGTCAAATTTTCATGATTTTCAAAAAATTAAAAATTTTCTTCCGTATACCTGATCACCTCAAAAATTGTGTTGCTCATCTCTACAAGTCATAAATAGCATAGTACAGCTACGGAAAAAAATCTTTTATGCAAAAGGAATTCCAAAACACAAAGGGACCATGGGAATCGTTACATGTATTCCATTTTCGAATCATATATTATAGGTAATGGAGAATATATAGAACGGAGAAGGGCTTAAAATATTCTTCAACTATTTGAATTGATACAGAAAAAATTGTCATCCACCTTTCGACCCCCAAATACTCTTGACGTCAACATTTTAACTCAAAATTGCAAGGTTATTAAATTCCTAAGATTTTATGGATGGTGAATCATTGTGAAATTTATGAATCATCCCTCTTGTTTGGTACATTGTGCATGGTCCACAACATAGCACACGCTTTCTCTTGGTCCTATTTTATCTTCAAACCCAAATAAATGAAATTCACAATAATCTTATGGATCAATACTTATGGAGTATATAACTTATTATGATGGTGTACATCCGATTTTTTGATTTTAAATTTTTGCTAAAATGTTATTCAATCCTAATCAAGATAAATTTGATTTAATTCAGTTCTTCTCTTTGTTATTTGGCTTTTTGGATTTGATTTTTCGATTATTCAATTGTATCATATAAAAAATACAAGTCTATTATAATTGAATAGTTATTTTGAATGACAAAGAGAAATACCTATTTATAAAGAATGAGAAATGGTTAAATCAAATCTCTTAATATAATTTTTTTTTTTTAAATATTGATTCACATTATTGAAATAATGGATATCATTGACAAGATATCAATATATATTTGATTAAACAGTCAACCTTTAAAAGTATAATGAAACATGACAACAAAAATAAACTTACACGCATAATATCATAAAATAAAATTAGCTATTATTTAATGCCAATCGATTGTTTATCGACTATGCACCAAGAATGAAGTGTAGTATATATAAACACAATATATACTCTATTAAATATTTTGATTTTTTGGTTTTTGTTGTTCAAAACCTAAAACCAAACCAAGAAACTAAAACCAAACAAAAAATTGAAAAATCAAACCGAATAAGAGAAAATGCAATTCGGTTTGATTTTTGGCTTAATCTAAATAATGCACACTCCTCCTAATTACAAGTAATTAATTAACCGGGATACCAATTTATTATCCATTTATAATATTAATCAATTATCTCTTGTTAGGTGAAAGCAAACTAAAGTTCACTCGTTTATTTATTGATGTTTATATTATTCATTTATTTCTCCGTTTTTACATATTTTTTTGGTTTTTCATTATGTACCCAGTGGGATTCAAAACTCACATTGGGCTTAGGGATAATCAAGCTCGAACCAATAATGACTTTCACCATATCAAGGTGTCACCCTACCGCTGAGTTATATCATTTTTCTGCTCCATCGAGGCCTCTTATGATGAAGTAGTACTTACCACTCTACCACAATCCTAATCGGGCAGTACTTACATACTTCTAAGTTGTAATACAAGAGATGAGAAAATTTTCGAGTGAATATGAGTTCTGCTTAAATATATGTAGAATAAGATATTATAATAAAACTCAAAAACAAATTTCAAACGAATTTAAGTTATTATTGGTCAAAAACGGATTTTGATAAAAAGTGAAAACTGTAAATTGTTTATTCTCTTTTAAAATTGTTGTTTTTCTAGTTAGAGAATTGAGGAACTTATATTGGATAATTTTATTTTATAACTTCAAATAGCATTTACAGCTTAAGTTTAATGCTAGGCGCTAGCTAAATGGTCCCATATATTTTTTAATAAATATAATCACTCAATGCATCAAATTTTAGACAAGTTGGATGGATTATAGAGTATTAATTTATGCTAATTTTGACACACTGTAGGGTTGTTCATGGTTATGGTTAAACAACCAAATCGAATCGCAATCCGAATCAAACCGATTAAAAATACCGATATTTGGTTGGATTTGGTTAGGTTTGGATTTTGAATTTTGAAAACCGATACTATTTGGTTTGGTTTTGGTTTTACAAAAGAATGTCCGCAAAAATAACCAAATCGAACCGTTAAATTATATATATAAATTTTATAATTATTTATATATTATTCATAAATAAAATATAAATATTTTATTAAATTTTAATTAACTTAAGTCTTTAACTTTATTATTTTCTTAAGCCCAACACTTAAATTTCAGCCCAAGTATTAAAATCCTAATTCTAACTCAACCAAAATTTTATTATTTAAGTGATTTTTACATTTGGAGCACTGATTTTTTTTTTTTTGGTTTATTAGGAAAAATTCTCAGTTGTCACAACATGCAAGATTCAATATGTTATATATTTATCCAAGACAACTCTGCTAATATTGATTTTCCACTACATATATACATTGCTTTCTCTTTTTAGATATAAGT
>JAJOOE010060121.1:0-39342 GCA_036250405.1 Solanum raphanifolium | reverse complement strand
CAAGAAAGTTATGTCAAAACTAGTGGATGAACAACAAATGGCATTCATAAAGGGCAGGCAAATTATGGATGCAATATTGGTGGCTAATGAATGTGTGGACATGAGATACAGATCCAAAGCTCCAGGAATTCTATGCAAGCTAGACATAGAAAAAGCTTATGATCATTTGAATTGGGAACATATGTGGAGAACATTAAGGAGGATGGGGTTTGGCAACACATGGATAAAATGGATGAGGTTCTGCATAACTACAGTGAAGTTTTCAGTTTTGATAAATGGCTCTCCAACTGGTTTCTTTTCCTCTGAGAGAGGGTTGAGACAAGGAGACCCCCTGTCTCCTTTTCTCTTCATTTTGGCCATGAAAGGTTTAAGTGACATGTTGAAGAGTGCTCAGGTGAATAACAAAATCAGGGGCTTCACTGTGAATGAAGGAAACTCTCTGGGAGTGTCTATTTCCCACTTACAATATGCTGATGACACCTTGGTATTTTGTGAAGCAGAGAAGGAACAACTAAAACACGTAAGGGTTATCTTCATCCTATTTGAAGCAGTTTCTGGACTTGTGAATGAAGTTCCAGAAATCTGTATTTTGGCAAACATTTTAGGTGGTAAGATAGGAGAGCTTCCCACCACCTATCTTGGAATGCCATTGGGAGCTAAGAGTAAGTCCATGAACATATGGAACTCTGTGGTGGAAAGGTGTGAAAAGAAGCTAGTTAACTGGAGAAGTCAATATTTATCTTTGGGTGGCAGAGTCACACTGATCAATAGTGTTCTTGATGCCATGCCAACTTACATGATGTCCCTTTTCCCCATTCATGGGAAGATAATCAAAAAGTTGGATGCTATCAGGAGAAACTTTCTTTGGCAAGGTAATGGTGAAGGGGAGAAGAAGCACCATTTGGTTAAGTGGGAGGTTGTCATAACATCCAAAAAAGAGGGAGGTTTAGGAATTAAGAACCTGAAAGCACAAAACAAGAGCCTTCTGTTAAAATGGCTATGGAGACTGGCAGCAGATGAGCAGGGCCTATGGAAGAAAATCATCATTGCAAGATATGGTAGGGAAGGACCATGGACTACTCAGGCAGTTAAAACTCCTTATGAAAGGGGACTATGGAGGACTATCAGAAATCAGTGGCCAAAACTGTGGGGTAATTCTGTGATCAAAGTGGGTAATGGCAGGAAGACCATGTTCTGGAATGATATATGGGTGGGGCAAACACCTCTGAGGCAACAGTTTCCAGACATTTACAATCTCAATCAACAGAAGCTAGCTACTATCTCAGAGGTCAAAAATGCACAAGGTTGGAATCTATCCTTCAGAAGACTCCTCAATGACTGGGAAGTGGAGAGAATGATTCAGTTCTACAATACCTTGGAACAAGTTGAGAGTCTCAATTTTGAGGAAGACAAACTGTTATGGAGTTTGGACAAAGATGGCAAGTTCAGGGTGAAAGCAGCCTACAAGATGTTGAATATCTCAACAGAAACCCAAGGAATGGTGGCCATGGAAGATGATCTGGAAAGGGAAGATACCTCATAAGGTGGCCTGTTTCACTTGGCTAGTTGCAAGTCAAGCAGTTCTGACCCAGGACAACCTTATGAAAAGGGGCAGGCAGTTATGCTCCAGATGTTTTTTTTGTGAAGCTAAAATAGAGACAGTAAGTCATCTTTTTCTGCATTGTAAAGTGACTAGAAAATTATGGCAATGGTTCATTAATCTGAGGGGTATTGGATGGGCCATGCCATGGCATACTTCAGAAGCACTAGCATGCTGGAATAGAGATGGAAATCAGTCAGAACACAAGGAGAGATGGAAGATTGTCCCTGCTTGCATCTGGTGGACAATCTGGAAGGAGAGAAATCAGAGATGTTTTGAGAACAAGAGCATTCCCTTCCAAAGTATAAAGATGAACTGTTTAGCAACATTTTACTTTTGGTGTATCCATTCTGTACCTAAGGATATAGGGGAAATTACCCTATTTTTAGACAGTTTATAAGGGATATAGGAGATAGATTTTGTTTTGGGTTGTCCTTTCATACTTTTGATGTAACTATGTAGGAGCACACTATTGGTGTACTCCTTTTTTTTATAATACCAGTTAACTTTCTCAAAAAAAATAAATTGGGACAGAGCGAGTACCTCCTCTATTGAACACATTGTTATATGAGGTAAAAACACTTAATACTCAGTGGAATAGTCGAGGTGTGTGCAAGTTACAGGTGTTCAAAACTGAACCACAACGATAAGCCAACTGCAAAATTGACTTATTGGTATTGGGTTATCGAATAAACGGTTGGTAAACGGATTAGAAATATAATTAACGGCTTATTGGTGTGGGGGTGGATTATTCAATTTCCTTATCGGATACATCGTTAACCCGTTAAGAGTTACCATAATTACACTTTTAACTTAGGTATATTAACATCATTTAATATTTTTTCATAATATATAATTATATATTATTAGTCCTAAGGCCGTAAAGCCAAAAACTTGAAAACCTATTTACTTTTCTGTTATTAACTATTACATTACTATTAATCTATATTTTTTGTAATATAGAAGAATTTTATAATTTAATTGCATTTAAAATAGGGAAAATAAGTCATTTTTTTAAGGTGCGTTCATGGAGGAAAAAGGTAGAGGTTGGCCGATACACCGTCCGATAACCTCCCGATAAGTGCTAATCCGTTATTGAACCAACTGATATCTTATAGGTTGGCTAGCAGATTAGCAAATTTAAAATCCAATATCCGTTAGGCCAAACCGTTAAGTGAAATTATCCGCCCGATCCATCCGAGAAGCAGCCCTAGTGCAAGTGGACCCGACACCACCGTGGCACCGTTATTGAAAGAGAAGAGGTAAACGCACACTTTAACAGTGAGTCAGAAGGCTCTAGCTCTGGTGAACATCACTTGAAAATATGACCACCTAAGCAAGAAAATATAACAGAGCTCACCAGTGAGGAGTAGGTGAAGATATTCAAGCATACAAGGGTAGAGTTTGAACTTTTATACGAGGTGACAAATGCATTCAACAAGTCACAACATAAGACTAGCATGAAAAGCATAAATAAGGAAAATATAAAAAGGAAAAAGGAACTTTACTTGTAGTACTAAACTACCAGAATAGTCAGCAATTCCTCCAATTACATCCAATCTTCCGGGTGCTCTTGAAACAAAAATTTCTTCCTGCACGACAAGAACAAAGAGAAATCTAGAATCTAGGCTCTCAATTTGAAATATCATTGGTGATACGGACCCCCATTAAATAAACAATAAACATTGATATCCCATATTCAAGGTTATAATTCATGTCAAGGCAATAAGCTGCAGAGATTTCCTTAAAAGACAAGCCTGAACCTGGAAAGTTTGCAAGCCTTCTAGAGTTTGTTTGCGCTTTTACAAAAGTACCTTTATGAATTAAATTTCCTGCAATGGTATTATGGTAATCTTAAAAATTCCAAGATACCTATCAAAATTTCCATGTCAATTTATTACTGGAAGACACTAAAATTAGCAAGAAAGATTACTCTGGTAAATAAGTCTGAATCAATAACATAAGTAATGAACCCCTACATTCAAATTGATGCACACTTGAAAACTTTCCCCACAGCAGTTTTTCCCCATTTCTTGTTGATTTATTTCAAAATGTTGATCATGTGAAGATTTCCTTCTAATGATTCTTATATTATTACCACATTTATAAGGCAGCTCATACAAATCTGAAAAATCTATGCAAGAATATATTTACAGTGAATGAGACATACCTCCCAATTGAACATTGCAGAAGCAGCCAGATGGTCGTGTGCTTGGAGCTTGTTATTATTTTGAGGACGACCTGAGGACTCCATTTCAGCCAAGCTCTTCAAGAAACCAAGTGTATCCGGGAGCCCTTGATGATCTCCATGAAGAATTGTAAAGTAATCACTTCTACAAAGTAACGTAGGTGAACATTTGATAAGAAATATGCCTAAAAGTCGCTGTAGGAGACATATTAGACCAATTAACTCGACATAAAAAACAAATAAATAGGAGTTAAAAGAATTTACTGTCTCGTAAGACTGCTATTATCGAGAACTTCCTTATTTGGCAATTGAGTGCGTGAACTAAGTTCATTTTGCGCAAGTGAATACCATTCAGGAATAGCAATATCTTTCCCAGTAATTCTTTGAAGCTGATAGCCTAGGACAATAGCATCTCGCAGCCTACGCGCTCCACTAAGCTGCAATGAAAGCAACGATTGCAAGTTATCAGTAGGGCAAAAGATATTGTAATATGCAGTTTTTGTGGAATATTCTGGTTCTATCCACTGAAGGGACCTAATGTCAGCCATCCTGATTTATCATCCAGTTCACTATATCTTTCCCCATGTACTATGTTTGCTAACTTATAATATGATAGAGAGCTGATCTTACTTAGTAACGTTAACATAATTCTTTAAACTTCAATAACATATTAAGCAAAACTGCAGAGGTT
This sequence comes from Solanum raphanifolium, assembly GCA_036250405.1. Lineage (NCBI taxonomy): Eukaryota > Viridiplantae > Streptophyta > Magnoliopsida > Solanales > Solanaceae > Solanum > Solanum raphanifolium. The sequence continues at coordinate 34,863 of JAJOOE010060121.1, read as the reverse complement.
CATATATGCCGGAACCAGATGCCCAACATCACCTTTTTGATATAATAAAACCAAAAATAAACCCTGCCAGGAGCCAAACAGTGGCCCTTTTTCACCATTGCTCTGTTTATGACTCAGAACCCTGTTGATTGTGTTAAATAAATAGCGGACTTTTTTTTTCTCCTTTTCCTAGCATGTTTTTACGAATATAATATTTCCTTTAATAGTAATTGATTATCTTTTCTTAATAGTTAGGATTCACTTGTATAAATACAACTCAGAATCCTATTAACATGACAGACCAAAACATATAAATTAATTGAAACTTCATTAAAGAGAAAGTTACTGGTGGCCACCTTGAGTTTGCTTCATCTACCATCAGAAAAACGGCTAGCAGGTGTATTTACAATAGGCCTCAAAAGGACTTTTCACAATTTGGTTTGCAAATTGGGCATGTACGACATCTTTGCTCCAACTTGAGGGGAGTGTTGATTGTGTTAATTAATTAGAGCATTGTTTTAGGATACTTTATTTTTCCTTATCCTTGCATAATTATCAAAATAAAATATATATTTTTTATTGTAATTGATTATCTTTCCTTAGTTAGGAATCACTTGTATAAATACTCCTTCTCATGGGATGTCAGGACACATTGAAATACAAAAAAACATTTTCTTCTTTCTCAAATTCAACAAACCCCAATCTAATAGTTGGAGGTGGATGTCATTATCAGTAGGTTATTCCTTTTTTATCAACAAATGTCCAACATCTATCCTGTTGACACTGAAGAATGTGAGATCTTAAATTTCAGAAGCAATTCCTAAAGTCAAAAGCATGATCAGCTGACACGAAAATTCATTTATAGGCTGGAAAGTAAAACTTCTGCTTGCTAGTGTGGTTCAAATACAAAAATGATATAATTATTGGCAAACAAACACTGAGCATATCTTATAACTAATACAAAGGAACACAAATTTTGGAGAATCTTACCCCATGTGAAGTGTGATGTTTTCCGGTAGCTGTATCTTGAAGTATTCTAGCAGCCACCTAAAGATCCATGAAGAAATAGATGAAGACGGATTAAGTAAAACATAACATTATTACTTAATACCTTCTTAGATTTGAACAACTCCATTAGGAAAAATGAAACTTTAGTGGATAAGAACAGATACTCTACACTCAAAATAGTATGCTATTTCAATCTCAGTCGAATTCAATAATCTCTGTGTACGCAATTCAGCCCACTGCAACTTCTAAGAGACGATGCAAAAGACTATAACTATCAAACAATTTGCTCTTTATGAGCTTCCGAGACTTCAAAGCAGAGGTTCACAAACATTTCTTGCTAGTTGCTTGCCGTGCTACATTTGAGTCTAATGATCATCAATCATTAGCATGTTATGGCTTCTGAGCTCCTTGTATGCAATGAAATAAAACTGTTGTCAATTCTTCTTGTAGAGTGCAGCAGAAGAGATCAAAGTATCAGAAATCCACCTCCATAAAAGTTGAAACTTAACAATGATGAGAATTAAACTCTTTACCCTACAGAGATTGAGGAACACAGAATGTGCTCCAATCTTGAATTATAAACAAAGCTTTTGCATGAGAAGACTGCTCCAATACATTATAACCATAAGACTTATAAATGAGATGAAAATTGTGCAACAAACTAAGAGTCCATAGGGGGTGACCCTTGTAACGGCCATTAGGGTTAAGACATGATACAAAAGAAGCTAAAGGAGTTTCTCATAGAACATATATACAAAGGGCTGCCATGTAAAATTTTCCCACATCATTTAAAAATAACTTGATGATGCCCAATATTTCTCCCGAACTACAACAACTATGATCCAAGAATCTACTGTAACACCCCAAAAAATTCCAGGCTAGAACCCAAACGTACTTTGTATGTGTATAGGATCTTACCAGATAGTTCCTACTTGTTCATGTGTGTTAAGGTTTATTCTCAAGTGTCGGAAGCATATCAAAGAAGGTTTAGGGTCATTAGGGACCTCTAGCTCTATGTTGAGTTCAAAACATTTCCTACTCGCTAAGTTTTTCCATGAAATCATGCAAGGTCAACTTCAAACGACTATATCTCTTAGAATATGAAGAGTTAGGTGGCCCATTACGTACCAAAGTAAAGGTTTATGTGTCTTCTTTCCAACCCCACTGACTGTTCGTTAATCAAAGTTCGAAGTAAAAAGTTATGATTGTTTTACTAGAGACGCTCCAGTCTGAAATTCTGTTCCAGGAACTACGACCAGAAACTACCGACCGTGAAAGTATCTACGAGTCGTGGTCTCAGCTTGTGGAATGGGATCAGAGACTTGAAATTCACTTGAGTTCCATAGAATCAATCCACGAGTCATGGATCATTTTACGGGCCGTAAAAGGGTCCATAGACCATGTATATCACCCGTGTATCATGTATATCAGTTGTTTATGAAAATTTCCAGATTTCATTCAAACACTATTTTGAGTTTCTTTTCACACTTTTCACCCCTTAGTCGACCCCAAAAGCTCTCTTCAACCCTACTAAGTCTTGGTAAGTATTCTCCAAGATTTTAACAACATAAATCCTAGAATTTCTACAAGATTTTAACAACAAATCCTCTTCTTTATCTCTAGTGAAATCAAGAAGTCAATTGTAGGGTTCAAGATTTGATTTTTGAGCAAGTCCATCAAGAGTTCTTTCTTCCAAATAAAGGTAACCATACTCTCACAATTCCCAAGTTATTCTAACATGTGATTATGTATCCTAAGCAACAATCTACCATCAAAACCTAGGGTTTTCAAGAAGCTAATCCAAGAATTTCAAGAAAGGGTTCTTGATTGTCCTTCATGAAGTTAGAATTCTTCATCAAGATTTGTGGATCATGTAAGGTTTGTAAGGACATCATAGTGAGAAACTTGGTTCTTCCTTATACCCTACATCTATAATTTCAATTAGTAAGATCAAGGCTAGGGTTCTTCACCTTCAAGTTTCAAAGTTTAACGATTCTACCAAGGTTTTTCCTTCTAGGTATGTGGGATTTAATCAATGGGTATCCTTTCACCCATTGAGTCCCAAAGAAAACCCTGTATTTTCAGATATTTAATTCTAATAGAAATCTATGGTTCTTTTCAACAGCATAGATTTAAATGTATTTCGGTTTTTCTTTGTTACCAGCCTATACATGTTTTTCCCTAAATATCAGTATGTTTGTTTAAGTATATTTTCATGAACCCGTAAATTTCAAGCCTTTGGACTTGTGTATTTTAAATGGCATGTTTCGGTCAGGATACAAAAGTTTTCATGATTTACTTTATACTCAGTTTTTCAGTCCATATGCACAAGATGCTTTCAGATAAAGTGTCTATTATTTCAGTATTCATAAGCTATTCAGATTATCAATATTATTCAATGAATCAGCATAAATTCCGCTGGGAGTATTACTTAACACCGAACAGACATAGGGATGAAGGCTCACCTGTCAGTTTAGGACTGAGACCTTTAGTTGCAATCTCTACGTCCCAGAACTACGTGCTATTAGGCTTTTAAAGTTCACCCGTCAGATCAGGACTGACTCCTTAGTCCTTTGGACATCAGCTTAGTGAATCCACGCCATCAGTCTCTTACCTTAGCAAGGTATAGAGCACGCTCTAGGGTACAGGTTGGACTCCAACTTAGCTCTGACCAAGTATGTTAGTTTTAGCATCTCCCACAGTTCAATTTCAGATTATTGCATTGACCAGCCTAATTACCTATCCCAAGTACTTTTTCGGCCTACCTCTACCTCTCCTCGTATTCACTATATCAGTCCTCTAGCACCTCCTCACTAGAGCATCTGCACATCTCCTCTTCACATACCCAAACCATCTCAGTCTCGCTTTCCTCATCTAGTCCACATCACAAAGGCCACTCCCACCTTATCCTGGATATCCTCTTTCCTATCTTATCGCTCCTAGTATGCCTACACATTCATCTCAGCATCCTCATTTCCGCAACTTGCATCTTCCGAACATGGGAGTTCTTGACTGGCTAACACTCTGTCTCATACATAAAGTCAGTCTAACCACCACTTTGTAGATCTTACCTTTAAGTTTAGGTGGTACATTTTTATACCTCAAGACTCCGGAGGCAAGCCTCCACTTCATCAACGTCAAACCAATACTATGTGTGGCATTAACGTCGATTGATGACCCAAGATACTTGAAACTTTCTCTCTTAGGATAGCCTAAGTCAAGCCTCACTTTTATGTCTGCCTCATACATTGCATCACTGAATTTGCACTCCAAATATACAGTTTTGGCCCTGCTCAACTTGAATCCTTTAAATTCCAAAGTTGGTCTCCACACCTCCAACCTAACATTAACTTTGCTGCATGTCTCATCAATCAATACTATGTCATCTATAAATAACATACACCATGGCACCTTACCTAGTATAGACCACATCAACTCATCCATCACAAGGCAAATAGGAATGGGAGTGTCGATCCCTGGTGCTCCGAGTCCTCTTCCACTGTTCTAACTCGAGTCTTGGCTCGACCATGCATGTCCCTCATTTCCCTAATGTAGGCCACCAATACACCTTTAGCCTCCCGACATCTCCTAGTCGGGACTCTGTCAGAAGCCTTTTCAAAGTCAACGAACACTATATGTTGTTAGAACATGAATAGGTTTATACAATCCTATAAGAATAAGAATAGGTTTATACAAACCTATTAGAATAGGAATAGGTTTAGACAATCATATTTATAATAGGAATAGGAATACAAATAGAAATAGGAATAGTAAATAGTATCCTACTTGGTATAGGATTGTATTCTATTGTCTATAGTTAGGGTCTCAATGTAATAATGTAGACACAACAACAATTCAATAATATTCTTTTCCTATATTTCTCACATGGTATCAGAGCCTCTACGATCTTGGCAGAAAATCAAAGAGCTTCCGCTGCCGGCGGGTGGCTATTACTCATATATACTGCCCGTTTGGCCATTGATTATGTTAACAAAAGTAGGACCATGATATATGCATGAACCCCATACTCAAGGGAAGAAAACTCAGACAGACTGTGTGCATCAATTCCCGGTGACTTTCTAAGGTTGTTTTGTGTCAACCTCATATCCATCGATATTTTGGTAGCACCGTGCCATCTTTCCTGTGACTACTTTTTCATATTTAATTTATGTACCACCGTGCCATCTTTTCGGTGACTACTTTCTCAGATCTAATTTGTGTGGCACCGTGCCATTTTTTCGGTGACTACCTTTTCATATTTAATTTGTGTAGCACCATGCCATCCTTCCGGTGACTATCTTTTTTTGCATATTTGACTTACGTAGCACCGTGCATCTCTCCGGACTACTTTTCATATTTAATTTGCATAGTATCGTGGATTTTTTCGAACTACTTTCTCATATTTGAGTTGCATAGCACTGTGCGTCTTTTCGGTGACTCCTCATATAATTTTATTTCTTAGATTGTGACCACTTTCAGCCATCAAATCTAATACTCCGGCGTATGAGCATGTTCCAACCAATTTTTCGGTGACTTTCTTGTTTAATATTGACTCATCTATTGATTCCAACATGATCTATATACTTTATACTAGATTTTGAGCATTTTGTTGAGCATTTTGTTGCTCAGGGGAGTGTTAGAACATGAATAGGTTTATACAATCTTATTAGAATAGGAATAGGTTTATACAATCCTATTAGAATAGGAATAGGTTTATACAATCCTATTAGAATAGGAATAGGAATACGAATAGAAATAAGAATAGTAAATAGTATCCTAATTGGTAAAGGATTGTATTCTAGTGTCTGTAAATAGGGTCTCAATGTAATAATGTAGACACAACAACAATTCAATAATATTTACTTTCCTATATTTCTCACATATGTAAAATTCTTAAATAATTGGCGATGATTTTAGATATAGCACCTGTCTGATTTAGTGGTTCAAAAGTTACACCACATAATGGACTGAAAGAAAAACTCCTCTCTTTAAGTTCATAGGTAAACAGAAGTTGCTGTAGTGATTCTATCCATTGGTGAAGAGTAAGTGGATACTAGTTTCTTGTGATAAAGTTTGCCTTTATGAATCCAACATTTATTGAAAGCTCACTTTTGGTTGTCCACAAAATAAGTTATTCAAGTTGTTTTTTGTCAATATTCACTAACTATAGTCCAAAAGAGTTGTTTACTTTGGGTACCCTGTGTATTGAGAATAAACATAAAAGAGACAACAAAGATACCTCGCCACCATTGACTCCTCCATCATAGCATGGTTTCAATGTAATAGCACGTTCAATATACGGAGCCCAGCACCCATTGAGCAAATCCCTCCGGATCATCTCTACACCAGCTTGGTAATGCTGCGTTGCATACCCTCACATGTGCTTTATAATTGTATTTTGAGTAAATCAATGGTATATATCAATTACAAACAATAGCCAATGCCAAGTACCTCAATCATATTCCTCAGAAACGGTTCCTCATTAAAGTGATCTCTGCGTACAAAGACAAGTGGCACCTTGTATGCCAAGGCTTCACTTGTTGTGCCATACCCAATTTTACCTGAAAGAAAGTACATGCTTGATATGCAATGTAGTCATACGCTAAGGATTATATTTTCAATCTTACAGAGCTTTAATATTCCCTACCAAGCAAGACGTCTGAAGCTGCAATAGCATCAGGAGTGTAAAAGTCTTTCGGAAGTTTTATGAAGTTGGAAGGAATCTCCTGATCTTCAGAAGCGCCACAGACCTTTACCAGCAACACAGACCATATTTTTGCATGAAGGTCTAGTAGATTTCAAAAGTAACTACAATGCAAAGCGGAAATTTAACAGAGGATTACAATAACTAACCAAGCATATCCATCCTTCAGGTAGATATTCCTTTTTCAGCTTCCATCCAGCAGGCTGCATGTGAAATAGTATATAAGATTGTCATCAAGTGCACAAGAAATGTGATGCTTGGTCTACTAAAAGAATCTTTAATATTTACTGAACCTCCAGGTGCATTTTCTTTGATAGAAACACCTTATAGTCCAATCACTTATTCCCACAACATCTAGGAAGATTAACTAAACTACACCACCACTGCCTATTCATGAAATGACAGCAAAACCTAATGCATGAACTATAATTCAATGTCTCAAAACCTATCTTCCAAGTATTCACCAGTAGAAAAATAAAGCTTGAGTTGCTAGGTTGAGAAATTTGAGAAGACTAGTCTCTGGCAAGAAAATATATCAAACACATTTATTAATCCCTTAAAATGAGACATTTACCTGTCCACCAAAATTATAAATAAGCACTTTTTGGCTGTCTAGTATTCCAAGTTCTTCCCGAACCTGTATCATAAGAAAATATTGATCACATGAAAAATTAGGCACATGTCAAGAAGGTGACTTAGGATTGTCAGTCACCTTTTCCCGAGTTTTGTGCAACCTTCTCACAACAAGGGGAACATCAATTACATCCCGGAAAGCAGGCACTGCAAGTAATATTGGTTTTAACAAACAAGCAAAATAGAACTATGAGAAATAGAAAAAATAACAAAAATTAATATACTGAGAACAGTACATCTATTCAAATGTAGTACATGAATGTTCAATATTGACTCCAGAACCAAAGCAAAACTGAAATGGGAGAAACCAGGTAAAATCAAGCTGCATAAAATAGTTGAGAAATGGAAATTACATACTTGGGCAGTATCCTGGCAGACGAATTACAAACTCACAGTGAGAATAATCCTCCGCTATCTAGATTAACATCATTCATCGGTCCCATTGATGTTGGATTTTCCCATGGAAGTCGGATGAAAGCAAGGATTAGAAGCATCACATGAGAATATGTACTAATATGAAAACAACCCTCAGTAATGTACACAGACAAACAGAAAATGGTTTCTTTCTTTTAAGCAGGCTATTAGGGCAGGGGGGATTCAGAAGTGTAGAAACAAAATACTTAAATAGATTGTTCTACAAGTGTTTGAATATGATAAACTCAAAGTGAGTACAGCTCTATATGATTAAATGTTTGGGGCATAGCAACAAACAAATACAAGTCCTTAATAAAACACCATCATTTACCAGGTGCAGTCCATAGAAGTTCAAAAATTATTTGTAAAGTTTAATATGTACTCTCTCCATAGAAGTTCAAATAAATATTACTATCTTCCCCTTTTGGGTTCACCATTCCACAAACAGCATTCTGTACAACCTTCACAAATCTTAGTTAAGATCTATTTCTCCGTTATTAGATGCCTAAAACATGACATACCATGGATCTAAAGACAATGTAAATATCAACAACAATTTGAAATGAGCAAAGAGGTGGAATATATTCATTTGATTGTTCAAAATAGTAGAATATGACTCTTTGATGTCACTTGTCAGAGAGGCAATGTGAGAATGAGAAATAACACATTAGAATTTCTGAAGTCCAAATAAAGAGAACTACAATTTTGAATCACAACATTAAGACATTACTATGCTAGTACTAAATGCATGGTATTTTAGCTGAATAAATACATAGTACCTTCAATATCCTACCCAACAGTTTGATGGTTTTGTGGAAGTTCTCTTTTAGAGTATTTGGGTGGAAATGAGAAGGGAAAACCTGCCTAGTGGAATATATAACTTTTACATATCTTTTGTGTGGAAAATATCTATTGAAGATTAGTAATCACCTGCCAAATTATTGAACGATTGTGATATCCAGCAGACATGACATAATCAGCATAGATGAAATCCCAACTGCCAAAGTTTCAAACAATAAAGAGAGATAAATTAACTGCTTCCTATCTGTTTATATGGTGGTAATTTTGCATTTCAAGCAAAAAACAATACGATGATGTCATGCATCCTGGACGTAAAAAGAAATTCTAAAGGATGATGAGCCAGTACTCTTTTCTTTCACCTTTCCAGACAACAGCCACATAAAATACTTCCAATGTAAGTGGTACTCTAATTTCCAAAAGTAATTATGAATGAGCTCATGTATTACGGAAAGTTCCTAGTGTTGATTACTTAACTACTGAAAATTTTCACAACCCATTATGAAGTCACCTAACATGTTCATCCAAAGATGTAACTGAAGAGTTAAAAAGACAAGAACAGGTGAACAATGAACTGGTCATGAAAATGAAGGTAGCCACCTCAAAAGCTTGTTAATTCGGTGACACTAAATCAATCATCCAGCAAAAAAGATGATAATGTGATAAGTAATCTTAATATAATAAGTTCTTCAAGACACTCTAGTAGAGGCACATCCAGTCATTAATGTTTCAATCCAACATTGATTGCAAAGGGCAACATGCCCGTGCCCCTGTTCTCTCTCTTAGTTATACATGCTAAGTAGCTGAGATATAGACATTAAGTTCATGCTGTACATGGACACACAGGAGGACAAGAATTCTAAAATTCTGGCAGATATGAGCACGGACTTGACAATATTTTATTGCATATTTTACATATACGAGCTTTTATGAAACCTCAATCAAAAAACAAGGCAAAAATTGCAAGAAATATTCATAATTTCAAAAGAAATACATCACTGCTACTTAAAAGCCTCAATTCCACCTTTCTCGACTTGACATGGCTTAACTTCAATGCAGTCTACTGATTAAAAAGTTTGTAAGAAGATACATTGGAGGTTACGACGAAAACTTCCCTACTCATGTAGCACAACAATAAGCAAGGATATCCACACAATCCCAGCATCCATCAACATCACGAGTGTTACCTGAAGTTTGTGCAGCAAACTGCACGAATTCCAGCATCCGCAGCTGCTCGGCATGCAACAGGAACTACATCTGAAATCTACTAATGAAAAATAAGAATTTTATGCACTTCACATCAGAAATAAACTCAAGGACAAAGATTAATGTTAGTATAATTATACTTGGCAGGAACTTATAGCCTTATTAACTGGCCAACACACAAAGGGAGTGCAGTTCTTTATTTAATTAAGAAGCATAAGCCCTGTAAAAGGATTTTGGACTCATGTTGACAGAGTATGCAAAACAGCATATATCAACAGCTAGGCAGACCTTAAAAACAGCAACAACTAAGCCTCAGCCCCAAGCAAGTTGGAATGGGTATATGAATCCTCACTAATCATGTTTCTCCATTTATACTCATCTCAGGTCAACATTATATCAAATACAACAAAGTAAAAAGTACTAGAAGTTCTACATACTTTTTACTGGTAAATATCTGATAGACCTAATAGACTCTTAGAAAGCATAGGAACATAAACGTACTTACATGACTAAAACATATTCCAACTAGTTGCTATCTCTTTTATAGATCTTTATCTTCTGTTTTGCTCTCTCTTTCGCTAGGTCTGCATGGAGATTGTAGCTCTTTTTTTTTCTTTGAGAAAGGTAACCGTTTGTATATTCTATATAAACTCAACACCATAACTGGTGCTGCATTTAGAACTTTACATCATCAAAAAAGCAAACCAAAGGGGAAAAACCTCCTATCAGATCTGTAATCTTTACACTTAACCAATTAAATCTACTACATCTACTACTTCCCCCCATAAGAGATTGTAGGTCTTTTGAGACAATTTCCTTCCATGTACTTTTATGTCTACCGTGCTCACTTTTAACACCTTCACTCACCATGGTTTCACATCTACAAACAGGTGTATAAAGCAAAAATGTAATACGTTTGAGTCCTCGTGTTATTTTTAGAGCAGCCAACAAAATGAATTGCTCATGCAAGACGCCATCTCGTTGGAGTATGCATGCTACAGAATGCAACAAAAAGTAGTGCATATGTTGGTTACACTTCACAAGTTCCTATTTTCTGAGGTAAATCCACTTAGATAAAATCATATTAAGGTTTCTAAGACGTTTTACATCTCTTGATAGATAAAAGAGAGCTTCACAATTCACCAACTACATTTAGTAACACTAAAGATCCCACTTTATAAGACTTCCCTCTAATCAGAATCTAGACTCTTCCGATTATGCAAGTTCAGGCCCTACTTTGGTGCTGCTTTTTCTCATTCATGATTTTTCTGTGATTTCCAATTCTAATTACATTTTACAGTTCAAACAGAGATATTCCTTTCAAATATCATCCATCTTTCAGATTAATGAAAAACAGAGATACTATTTGATTAAGAGTGACTTCCATTTTGAATTAACAAAAATTCTTTTTCATTTGGGAAACTTTACTTTTATCCAAAATCAATTACTTTTCAAGGTAGAAGAAGTACAATCGAATTTTAGTAATGATATTTATCATGTTCCAGTGTAGGCGTTTTATCAGATTTTCAATCAATTCATTTTAGTAGACATCTAAAGACGTTTTGCTCCCTTCAGCAAACTTCACCAGAATGAAGTGCCAAATGTTTTCACTCTTCAAAGCATTGTAATACCAAGTAGTACTTCTGGATATAGGTGAAATAGAGTCTAACTGGCTTGTACTAATAACACATTGATGAATGGGTTTCAAACTAGCAGTACAAAATAAGAGCAGATGCCCTGTAAGGATCACATTACCACTAAATCAGCCTTGACAGATTTCAACCATTCAACTTCTGTGGCCAAGATTGAATCCCTGGGTAGTACAGCTGTCTGGTTATACTGGATAAATAATTAGAACAAGTAGCACTTTTAATCAAAATGCCTGATATGAATAGAAATCAGATAAGTAACTGCTTCCCTAGAACCTTTTGCCTCATCATAGACATAGTGGCCCACCTTTTCCAGTGAAGCAAGAGGGTCAACTGTCAAAGCATCTGCTTGAACAGCTCCACAGTCCAATAGAACCTGGAACAGTAAAATCTCATCCTTAGAAAAATAAGGTACATACCAATATGCTTTGATCGATGGTCAGAATGCTAGTGCCACAGACTTTCTATATTAGAGGGAAATGGTAAAGCATATTCTTCCTTTGCCAGTGGACACTGAAAACAATCCACTAATAGAAGATAACATGTTACCAATTCTCAAAAAAAAGAAAAAAAACTTGACCTATTTTGCTGAATAACAATACATCAATTTTCCCTTATTTCTCTATAAAAATGTAAAATCAGAGATCATGAAGCTTAAACTTATTCATCCTTTCACATAATGTAATTGGAAAGGAAAATTTTGTTCAGCAGCTTAACAGGATTAAAACACCAATAGAAGTCCCTTTTTAGCTCTGCTCTCTGTTGATTAGTTCAAAATCAGACAGAAAAGGATGAAATCATGCACACCGTTTCTTTAAAGGATGAAATCATGCATTATTATGGGGATAAATAAAGTTGATTTCATTGATAACAAGCATTTGTAATCCCTGATTTGCAAAAACCAAAAGCATCCAACCGCTGATACAGTGATCAGTTATCTTAACCTGACTTATCAAGAGAAACTAACCTTACGGATAAAAAGTCGAGGTGACTGTGTCTCAATAGTATAAACATAGTCAGGAGCACCCGTAACCACATGAACTTTGTGTCCTGCTTGAATTAGATTACGGACAACCTTGCATTACAAAATCTAAAATTAGGGAATATTGGTAAGATATATGAGTAAATTAATGATCATTGTGGGCAAGCTAGAGAGTTCCACAAAATAAATCTAAATGTGATGGTATAACAAAACAAATAAAATAGAAGAACGGGCCATTCCTGGTGTACCTTATCACAATTTGCGGGATACTAAACAAGTAAACTTTGTCCTTAGTAGTTAGTACATCAAAATGGTGTCACTGTTAATTAACTGAATCCGTTAGTAAAAGAGAAAGAGACTTCTCCGGAAGCTGAGACGTTGACTAGCATGCAGAATATGAAGAAAAAGACCTATTCAATCATGACATAAACTTTCTTCAGTGGCTTTGTTTGCAGAATCAGTTCTACAAGAGTGAATAACATGGTCAATCTGTTCAGTAGTTCTTAGTAATGCTCCTCGAGAAGATCTAACTTCATGCGGCAGATGAACTAAGCAGTTCACAGTAAAACCAGGTAGTAGTTCTCAGTAATGCTCCTCAAAAACATCTAACTGCATGGGGCAGGTATACCATCAGCAAAAACGGATACACTCCGTAATGATCTGTTTAGTGTTGCATTGTTCAACTTTGGCACTAAGGCAGTGCTATACTACTCCCTCCATCCCAATTTATGTGGCACCTTTCGGATTTCGAAATTCAAACAAATCTTTCTTTGACAGTAGTTTTTACATATATCAGTTAAATATCTTAAATTATTAATTAGTGTGTCTTATAGTCCTTTTTACGTAGTTTTCAAATATGTAAATTTTATTTCAAAGTACTTAAAGATTCCATGCCCGAATTCACAGTCATAATTAAATTGTTTAACTCTAGAAATCCAAACTGTGCCACATAAATTGGGACAGAGGGAGTAGATAATATGGAAGGATTAGGGAGAACTAGACAAAATAAGAGGCCCGTGACAAACTTATGCTTAAGGAAAAAGAGCCTACAAAGGAGATATAGAAGGGTCGAGGCTGAACCCTTCAAGGCAAAATTCTTCAATACGAAAATGTCAGAAGGAACAGTTAAAAAGGAGGCACACAAAAACAGTCCTATAAGAATGGGACTAGAGGTGGCATAGTCATAATGTGGGACAAGAGAGTATGGGAGGGGGAAATTAGCAGTGTAGGCATGTGCTCTGTCACTTGCAGCTTCACAAGGAAGTGCCAAGAATTCAATTGGCATATCACAAGAGTCTATGCTCCAAATGATGGAGAGAAGAGGGAAGAAACTTGGTGGGAGATTGGAGCAGCCAGAGGATTAGTCTCGGGACCTTGGGTCCTTTGTGGAGACTTCAACACAGTTAGATACCCTTCAGAGATGAAAAACTACAGCAGAATCAACAAAGGTGGTGGGAGTCTTTCAGATTCTCAGGGAAACCATATTTTGTGTTGATCGTAAAACCTTAAAGCACTAAAAGGGAAACTGAAGGAGTGGAGTAAGACTGCTCAAGGGAACTTGGGGGCTCAGAAGCAGAATGTCTTAAGACAATTAGCGTAACTAGAACACATTCAGGAGCATAGAACTTTAGAGACAGAAGAAATAACAACCAGATTAGCTCTCAACATGGAGTTTGAAGACATAGCTAAAAGGGAGGAAATTGCTTGGAGACAAAGGTCTAGGGCTACATGGTTAAAGCAGGGGGATAGGAAACTGGGTTCTTCCACAGAATTGCCAATGCACACAGAAGAATGAACACAATCTCAAAGCTAAAAGTGAGAGGATTTTGAGTAATCATGGAGAGGTACAAGAGGAGATACTTAAAATGAGGAATTGCCCTATGATTGGATTAAAGGAGAACAACATGCTAATGGAACCAATAGAGGAACAGGAGATTCTTCAGAGCGTCAAATCATGTGCAGGTGACAAAGCACTAGGGCCAGATGGATTCTCTATGGCTTTTTTCAGTCAGTGTTGGGACTCTATCAAACCTGAACTGGTGGCTGCAATTCAGAATTTCCAGAAGGCAGAAATCTTTGAAAGAAGCATCAATGCTACATTTGTAGCATTAATTATTAAAAAAGTGGGAGCTATGAGCTAACTGACTTCAGATCTATAAGCCTGATAGGAGGAGTATACAAGATTATAGCCAAGATCCACAACCTAGTGGACAGACAACAAATGGCCTTCATAACAGGAAGCCATATTATGGATGCAGTATTGATAGCAAATAAGTGTGTGGAGTCCAGACAAAGAAACAAACAACCTAGAATTCTATGCAAACTTGATATCTAGAAGGCTTATGATCACTTGAGATGGGATTTTTTGATACTGACGATGCAAAGGATGGGCTTTAGATCCAAGTGGATAAGATGGGTGAAATACTGCATTAGCACAGTAAAGTTCTCAGTCCTAATAAATAGGACCCCTTGTGGATTTTTCCTAAGTTGCACGGACTCTTCACTTTTGATGCCGCACCCGTGTCGGATTCTCCAAAAATACACTACTTTTATGTTTCCTTTCGGCCTTCCTTTGTGTTTTGGATTCTTAACAAGTACCACACCAATGACATTTCATGATGTCTCAAATAATTTTATGGACATCTCTGCTTCAGAACCGTATTTTAAGTGTTATAAATTCTGTTAAAGATACAGTCTCAATGGCTTGTGTTCTTTTATCAGGCCATATACTTGTACCAAGATTCCCTGATGATAAAGGAAGGGACTTTGTCTTCAACTAATTCAAAAACATCATCCAACTTTCCATACATGATCAAATTTTACAGTGCCTTCGGGTAAATGTAGTCTTAAAATGGATTTGATCACATTACGCTAATAAGCGCCCCCATAGCATACATGTTTATTCATATTTTCCCAACAATATCTCTCAAAGTTCACAAATCATAACTCAGCACATAGACAGCATTGGATCAATCAATTTGAA
This sequence comes from Solanum raphanifolium, assembly GCA_036250405.1. Classification (NCBI taxonomy): domain Eukaryota; kingdom Viridiplantae; phylum Streptophyta; class Magnoliopsida; order Solanales; family Solanaceae; genus Solanum; species Solanum raphanifolium. The sequence continues at coordinate 19,507 of JAJOOE010060121.1, read as the reverse complement.
CTCACTGTGGTCATTGCTCAATTTTATTTTATTTTTGTTTCTTTTTCAAATATGGGGAAAAGCACCCTCACCACAACAAGGCGAAAGTTCAGGTAGCGCCAACCAACTGAGCTACTAATATTTTCCCACCATTACTCAACGGATAACAAACAAACACCCAATTCCCAAAGATATATAAACTCACATTACAAGAAAAAAATAACAAAAATTTCAATTGCAGTTCAAAACTATTACCAAAGGAAAACATGACAAATTGACCAAAAGTACCTCAATAACACGGGTGGCATGACCAAATCCATGGCCAGTAACATAATAAGCAAAGACAAGTGACTTCTTCTCCGATCCCACCATTCTTGAACAACCCCTTCTTCTTTTTTTCTCGTTCAACAATTTCCACTCACAAAAACTTCAAAAAATCACCAAAAAGGTAATCTTTTTTCTAAAACATGAGGCCCCAAATGAATTTGCATTGGCTCAATTCAATGCAAACTCAAAAACCCAGAAAAAACAAAACCAGATCCAACAAGATTGATGAAGAAAATGTATATCTGATCTCAATTTACTTACATATATATACTACAGTATATAAAACAGAATGCTGATGTATGTATAGATAAAATCCAAATACAATATTTAATGTGAGTTAAACGGAAAGGAGAAATATAGAATATGATGAACAGAAACGCATCGATAATAGTGAAGGCGGGAGAGTGTGGGATTCTCTCAATTTGGTTGTTATAATTGCTTTTTTCATGTTTAACTTTTTTTCTTTTTCTTTTTTTTCTTCAAGTTTTTTCCCTTTTTCATTTTATTTTATTTTAAATCAAGCTACATTTTAATTTTTTGGTCAACCTCTTTATTTTTGAACTTTTATTTTAAATTTTTTCCTAAAGTATCTAGTAGGAGTAGAGTAAATCAAGCTACATTTTAATTTTTTCGTCAACCTCTTTATTTTTGAACTTTTATTTTAAAGTTTTTCCTAAAGTATCTAGTAGGAGTAGAGTATAGCAAAATAATAGGAATTAATAAAAAATATAGGTATAGTTTTGTTTTTTAGTTAAGTTTGTTCTTAGTTAATTATAAGGTTAAATATGTTCTTGTCTATTGTCATTAGTCATTACCAAAATATATAAAAATAAATTTATTTTGGATGGAGTTTCTCAAATCAAGCAAAAATATTTAATTTTTCTATAGTAGTATCTCTTTGTTTCTTTCCTTGTTTCTCATCATCATCTCCTTTTTTCCATTTTCTTTTTTTTTATAGCAAATTCACAATCACGAAGCTACTAAATCTGATGTCGTTAGACCCCACAACAGGTTGATGAGTTTTGAAGGATTCAAAACTTAAATATAATGTATTAAAGTAGATTTAAGTAAAATTTTAGACATTAGATTTTTTTGAGTTATTTATATTGGGTGTTGTTCCAATAGATTCTAAACATCATGAGGAATTAAAAATATAAAATTAAAGCTATTTATAGTAAATTTGAATTAATTTTAGTAGAGACGCAAAGAAGAAAACCGAGTACGAATATGGTATGATAGTGGATATATGTGTATAAACATCTCTAATAATTTGTATCATATTTATATCTTGAGCGTATAATATTGTGTATCTAGATTTTTAAATATTGTTGTAAAAGTATTGAAGGCATGATATTATTGTACAGTGAAGGTATAATATTATATATCGAATTTTTTCAATACTATCATATAATAAAATAAAAATAATAAAAAAGAGTTATGCGATTGAAAAGTTAATAACTTAACTACCGGAAGTGACAAAATTAAATCCAACCCAGCCAACCTGCCCAATCTGTTTAAAATTGGATGGATTATTGACCCGCCCATTTATTAGCTTAACCCATTTCAATCCATTAAAAATTAAGTTAATCTGTAATCCGAATTGACTCTTGAAAAATCTTGTCAAAATATATTTAAAAAACCTTTTTTCAATTATATTGTATATAGTCATAACTCATAACACAAAAAATAATAATTTTATTAGATACTGAAATAGTTTAAAAAAACAAATAAAATAATTAGGCTTAGTAAAAATTGAATTATATTGAGTTAAATTTTGACCCGTAATGTAACTCATTACTTAACTCATTTTAATCCAAACAAATTTAAATTGAATTAGGTCTTAACCCAATTATTGTCTCAACCCATTATAACCCACCCACTTGTCACCCCTATTAACTACATTCAATGTAGGTAGCAAGGACAATTATACTTTGGTGCTGCTTTCTTATACAGTTCAAACAGAGATATTTCCTTCCAAAAAAGTACACTTGATTTATTAAAAGAGACTTCCATTTTGACTAGACCAAAAATCTTTATTTCATTTTGGAGAATCACTTTTATCTAAAACCTAGTAAATCTTTTTAAGGTTAAAGTAGAATTGAATTTTAGTTATGATATTTTTCATGTTCCAGTGTAGGCATTTTATCAAATTTTCAATCAATTCATTTTAGTCAATAATCTAAAGAAGTTTGGTTTCTTCCAGCAAATTTCACCAGAATGAAGTGCCAAATATTTTCACTCTTCACAACACTGTAATACCAAGTAGTATTTCTACAGCTCCACGAGAATAGAACACCAATACAAGTACATTTTTAGCGCCGCTCTCTGTTGATTAGTTCAAAATCAGCAAAAGGATGAAATCATGAGGGTAAAATAAAAATATAAAATTGTTAAACATCGATGAAGAGAACCAACTACAGCGAAGTGAAGTCTTTTCAAAACCGATACTTGAGAAATATAAATACTCTTCCAAACAAGGAGCAAAACAGATGGCATAACCCAATTTCTTCCATCAAAACTTCAGAGGAACAAATTTCCTGTCACAACAGACATCAGATGATCAACAGAAGAAGCAGGAATAACACGACATGAAAGCAGCAGTATATTAAAAATAATTGAACAGTATATTATCTACTTACATATTTTGTTGAAAGCAACAATGTCACAACTCTGAACGTACTCGTTGATAGGTTCAACAGTAAGATAATTCTCAATGAGATCATCCACTGAGACCAAGTCATCCACAATGGTAAGCATAATTTGCAGCTTCTTAATACCATATCCAACAGGAACAAGTTTAGCTGGAAATGAAACCACAGTTATGCTTGTCAACAAACACCAACAATTTAATAACTTTTCAAGACAAATCAGTGGAGTGATGGAATACGACACAAGCATTCAAGAAAGAAAATGTTAAATGGTATTGGAATGATGAAAAAGCAATTGTCTCCCAACACTTCAGGTAAAAAATAAAAATCAATAGAAAACAAAAAGAGAAACTCACATGCTCCATAAGTCAATCCTTCCATATGAACACTACGAACAGCTTCTTCAAGCTTTTTCATATCGGTCTCATCATCCCATGGCTTGACATCCATGAGAACTGAGGACTTGCCAGCTGAAGTCAAATGAGATCAAAAGCAATGTCAGTCTATGCTCATGATGAACTTCAAAGTTACCTCAAGGTTCTCCTCTTAAATTTTAGTCAGGATATTACAGAAGAAACTTACATTCTTTCTTCTTCCCTGAAGCCTTCATTGCTGCAGCACGTTCTTCAGCAGCCTTCTTTTCCTCTTCAGTTTCCTCACCAAATAGGTCAACATCGTCATCATCATCTTCTTCTTCAGAAGCTGAGGCCTAGAGGGATCAAAGGGAAACAAATGACAGAAGATTATTCCACTTGCTATCCATTCACAGTTTCACCTGGCATTGCTGTACTAGAAAATATAAAGGGACTGATAATGACAAAAATAAACTCTGAGATGCAATCCAAACAGCAGCAAGGCAACATAAACTACATATCAATTCAGAACAGATAAATGTCACACCTTACTGTCAGCAGCAGGAGGAGTTGCCACAGCCTCAGTGATGGGTGCAGACCCCTCTACAATAACACCAGCACCTTCACCGGATACACCACTGCAGGAAAATGATATTTAGTGAGATCAGTTTGCCAAGGAAGGAGAACTTCATAGTTCCCCAATTGCAAGTCAAAGAAGCTACAAATACCAATGATATAGTCAAACATATTACAGGAAAATACAAAGTCAATAAGCTCTTGAACTTACGAGATTCTCAGAAGTGCATCAATGTGCTTATACCACCTAGATGCATTAACATATTCAGCTGATGGGGTTTTTGCTAGATATGAATACACAGTGATATCATCCTTTGAGGCTTGGTACCTGAAGACATGGATTAAACAACAAAATTCGCATTAGAATTAAAATAGCATCAGAGAGAACATTGCAGCAATGGAAGTCACAAGAGTAACTCACCCAGTGATATAACTGCGGGCCAGGAGGTACTCATCAAGCTTCTTGAGGCCAGAGTCAGAGTTGAGGTTGTGGAATGCAACAGCCATTGCTTGATGATAATATAAGCTTTTCTGCAATTGTACAAGAATACAATATCAACATTTGTACAACAAACTAATGTTGCGTATTTTACCAACCAACTACAATTATTTTATACTCAGATCACTGGTTAAGCCAACTACAAATCACTGAACATGGATTAATAACCCAAGAAATTATGGTAAACAACCTATCCCAATCTTAAAGTAATGGGCTTAGCTAAACTCCTCTCCTCATCCATGCAAGGGTGGCTCAACCCAAAAGCCGCCACTAAAGCAGTGGCTTTTGGCCCCAAAAAAACAAGGGCCTCAAAGTTACAAATCCAAGAACCAAAAACCCCCAAATTCAGCTCAAACACACAACAATATATCATATCTTGCTTAAGAATAACAAAGCTGAAACACAAACACATACACATCCAAAGACATCAAATCGCACAAAAAAAGAAATAAACTTGACCATAAGGCAAGATTAACCAAAGAAACACAACTCGACCCAAAAGGCAGAGCAAGCAATGAACATAGAGACAGTAAACCCAAAAGATTAAGGAAATACATACATGATAAGAGATAACCAGAGCTAGAGGTGGCCATTGGGTTCGGTTTTGAAAAAATGTTCAGCAAACAGAGTCAAACTAATTCGATTCTGTTCAATTTTTTCAACTCTGGTTCACTAAGTGTTTCTTAAATGTTTTTTTTTTCAATGCAAGTGAGAAATTAGACGAGAACAAAATTATCAAAATGTTTAACTTAACATAAAACAAATACATTCAATAGCACTAACACTCAATAACTTTAATGAGCAACTTGAATTTTTCAAGGATTGTGAACTGAGAACTTTCAACAATCTAATAACAAACTTTTCAACTAGCTGGTAGCTAGCCGTCTGTACTAGAAGACCTTAGCAGTTAAAAACTTAACATTGCAAATAACGAACACTATCAAATACCAATACAATACAAAAAAATCAACAACAAAGCATGATGTCATAAAAAAATCAGAATTCAGCAATACAAGACAAGCACAAGTATATATTTAGTGGCATCAAAACATTTATATCAAAACAATCAAATAATCAACCAGCACAATGTGTTGCTCTTTTAACCAAATATTCCTAATTTGAAACTATAATCAATCACCGGAAACTCCAATATACATACCGACGGTTGTTGCTGCTCTGATGACGGAGAGGAAGAGGAACCGGAGGTGTGAGCAGTACGGCGGTGGTATGATATATTTGAGTGAGGGAGTGAATCAGATCTGTTGAGTTTTGATTTAGGGCACCATGCAAATAAGCCAACTGGGCTTGGGCTTGGACCTTGGGTTTTAAAATTAAAAATTATTTGGATCAAAATATGGAGCAAAGGAGAAGAGAAAGTTTTCAAAATGTCAATATTTTATTTAATAGGGCTCCTTAACCACATTTTTAATATTTATTAAAAATGTCAATATTTTCTTTTGTTATAGGGCTGATTATGTATTTTTTTTCATTTGTTTAATTTTAAAGAATACAATTATATAACAACAGAAAAGAGAAAATCATGGGAGAGAATATTTTAAAAACTTTAAACCGAGATTTAAATAGATAGATATAGAGATACATTGTGAGGACAGAAATACAAAACTTTTGATGACATACAATTAGAATGAATACAGATTAAAAAGAAATCCAAACATAAATTATATATTATTCCAGATAATTAGCCAGAAAGATACTATTGTCAACTACTAACTTTGTATCCACTGCCGAGGTTGAATACAATTTGATGACAAAAATATAAAATTAGTAGGCATACAGTTAGAATAAATACATAATACGAAGCAATATATAAAAAAAAATGTTGTATTCCACATAATCGCCACAAAATAATATTATGTACTACATAAGTTGTATCTAAATAAAAATTATGTTGTATATATTTCACACAATCAACTGCAAAGATACTATTATGAACTACTAATTTTGTATCCACTTCCTAGGATGAATACAATTTGATGATATAAATACAAAATTAATAGACATACATATATAAGAAATACATAAATATGTTGTATTCCACATAATCCCAACAAAATGATATTATGAACTACAAAAGTTGTATCCAATTCATAGTATGAAAACAAAATGAAGTTAAGATTACAAAATTGATGTCATACAGTTAGAATGAATACAAAAGTTATGTATAAAAACCAATGAAAAACTGATAAATACACTATAGTTTTGTTTGTTTGTTTTTTTTTACAAAAAGGAATACATATCATATTCTCAGATTATTTAAATTTGAAAGGGAACAGGGAAATACATATGCACATAAAACAATTTTATCTTCATGAAGTTGTTCATCCACCATTTGATCTTCATCAGCCTTTTCGACTTCACTACTAGTAGACGAAGAGTTTATCGTTTCCTTTTTCTTTTAATTGTTTGTGTCCTTGCTCTTGATGATGTTTCTATTCTGTAATTGAGATAGATTTTGCATGTGAATAGGGTCATGTAGATGCTTAGCTCTGCTTTCTTCCGCCATTCTAGCCGTCAATCCTACATTATCGACTTGTCATTGAGTGATACAAAGATCAAAAGATGAAAAATCACTAAAAAATCGATCATTACATGGAACCTCTTCCTCTTTGAATCCGCCATTAGAGAGGAATTTTGAATTTTTCCTCATCAAAAATCCTAATAAAAAATAGAAGATTTACTAAGCAATTATATAAACAAATATATTGAAAGGTTTAAACAAATGCAAATCAGTAAAATACATAAAAACTCAAAAAAATATACTTACCTAAATCAATGGGATTGTTGTGAATATTTTTTGGAAGATTTTTACCAATTTCTGAAAAAAATTGAAAAAAAAACGTCACCTATCAAACAGAGAGAGAAAGGAGGGATTTGGAGTAAAAACCTACAAAGAGGTGAAAGTGGGTAATGGGGTTTTTTTCTTTTTCTTTTTCACTAAAATGAGTCCCATGTAGGACTGATTTGAGAAATAAAAGGAAAGGAAATTAATTATATTAGGATACATTATATTTGCTAAAAATATTGACATATTGACATTTTTAATAATTATTTTAAAGTGTAGATGTTTTTAATAATAATTATGTTAGGGGTTTTGACTAGTTTGCTAATTTTTCCAAAGGAAAAAGGAAAAATTAAGATCATAATCTCTAAAATTTCCTATTATTTTTTTTAAAAAAATTACAAAAATCTTCTCTCGGATACATTCTTATTCTCTCTCAGATACATCCCTCTCATTAAGTAATGTATAATTTGCAATGTAACAGATAACCAAGGAATGTATCCAAGAACAATGAAAAATCTAGAATTTTTGTCCTTGAGGAAATTTCTTGGATAGGACGTAATTAGCCCCCAAATGTATAGAATTTTTATAAGATTCCCAACGAAAAACTACGTAATTAGACATACTTCACTATCATATATATTATTATTACACATACTTTTAAAATACTATGTATTTTACCACAAATTAAGAGTTCTCTACTATATGTTTAGAAAGATACACTTAAATACATGTTTTTTTTGTTATAAGATACACTAAAATAAGAAGGGAAGCGAGCGAGATTCGTTATGTATCCCAGATACATGTGAATCACACTAGATACATGTTAGATACATGTATATGTACTATGTATCTGGTGTGATTCACATGTGCGAGATTTATTATGTATCCGAGATACATGTGAATCCATTTATATACAATGTATCTAGAACAATTACACCTATTTTTGACCCCATGTATTCCAAGATACATGTATCGAGATGTATCAAAACGTATGTGGACCCACTAAAATTTTGTAAGATACATAATATTACAAACTAAAATGTATGTAATTAACTCCTAAACTAATGATGTTTATGTAAGTTTCCCTATAATTTAATGTAGGTTTGAAATTTATTTAATAAAAATTGGGTTACTAAAGTGTCAAGACTAATCCTTTCCAAGGATGTATGGTGAAACATTAGAGGTAGCAAAAGTAGCCTTTGTAAATACTGAAATGCTTGGAACAAAAATAACTTTGAAAAGTAAATACCTATAGAAGAAAACATTCTTAGTGCCCATGTATCATTGCTCTACAAAACCTCATTGTCATTTAACGTACAGAGATTTTTAAACGGAAAAAGATCATATTTAGTTTTAGAGTTTTATAAATAAGTTATATTTATCCTTTGTTAACTTTTTCAATATATTTGTTTTATTCATCTAACTTTAAAATCATATTTGTTTTTGTATTTTAAAAAAGGGTCATATTTACCCTACGGTGTTAAATCTTTATATCATCAATATATTTGTGTTTGCACGTTAAAAAAGTCATATTTACTCCTACAACATTAAATAAGTGGGTTGATATATTTTTTTCCCAATAAATGATCTCATATACTAGTTTGAAAAAAAATATGTCTCGTAAATCACATAAAAAGATTAAGGTGAAAATGTGGATTTAATGTTGTAGGAGTAAAGATGACCTTTTTTGAGAGTACAAGAGAAAATATGCCCTTTTGAAGGTATAAAGACAAATATATTGATGACATGAGGATTTAACATTTTAGGGGTAAATATGACCCCTTTTGAGAGTACAAAACAAATATGACCCTTTGAGATCAAATATTTTTCATTTAAATACACCGACAATATGTCAAGACACATTGTGTTGAACTCTACTCTATTCATGTTAACTTGAGTCCCATTCGAGGATGAATATTCCCCAAGGGGAAGATATTGTAACACCTCAAAAATTGAAAGTTGAGTTGGAAAGGAAAACATTAGAAAAGGTTGTTGGTACCAGTTATTATGAACCTATTTACGGTCCGTAGAAGAGGTCTTGGAAAATTTTGATTTTTCAAATCCCATATGAGGGTCTACGGACCACTAGGACGGTCCATAGAAATACTGACGGTTCGTAGACTTGGTTTGTGAAAATTGATTTCAGACTTGATCTTTTCCTACCCTTTTAACTCCTAAACTACGTCGTTTCTAGACCATTATAAGGTCCTATAAATGATTTTACTCTTCCTAATCTACCAATTCCCTCTCATTCACTCAAAATCCCAAAATCCCTTAAGTTCATCTTCTCAAATTCTCTCTCAAGACTCCCAAGGAAAAACAAGGGTTTCAAGCTCTAAGGTCACTTCCTCTTGCATTTTAGGGTCTTGGTCACCCAAGGTATGTGGAAACTTCACCAATGGATTTCTTAGGGTCTTAGTTACCTAAGGTATGTGGGAACTTCACCAATGGATTCCTTTTATCCATTGAGTCCCAAAAGAAACTCAATTTCTATTATGATTTCAACCTAATTTTCTAGGGTTTCATGTGATTCTTCATGGGTTCATTTGTTTATGATTCAATTATCTATAACTGATCTATTTATGCATGATTTGATTCAATTAATATTTTTCAATGAATTTCATATGAACTCATGCTATATGTCTATGTTATGATCAGTGGCGGAGCCACCCTATCTTTAGGGGGGTCATCCGACCCCCCTTCGGCGGAAAATTATATTATTTTTACATGGTTAAAATATTTTTTTATATATATATAGTAGATGTTGAACCCCCTTAGGCTACTTTGTGTGTCTATTTCTTCAGATTTTGAACCCCCTAATTAAAATTTCTGGCTCCGCCACTGGTTATGATTATGAACTATGATTATGAAATTATGCATGCATCATTGAATCGAGGAATTTATGAATAAATAATACTTTAGATAAAGTATCAAAATGATTTGTGAATATTTTCTCACTATTAAAGATGATCATGATTTTGATGCTTAGATAAGTGTCTTATGAATATGTTATGAAATCATGATTTTGAAAGGTATGACTAGATTCCTACTTTTCCAAGTGTTATGATATGATTATAATTATAATTATTCTTATTTATGTTGGGATTTTACTTAAGACGAAATGGTATGATGGACCCTTCTACTTGTATGCGTTTCTATTCTGGACCCTTCTACTTGACTATTTGTCAACTGAACCATTAAACTCAATAAAACTCTATGTTTTAAGCCCTTATGACCGCTGACCAAGCTTATGTGGCAACTCAATTATTGAGTTGGCACAAATGTGTGATGTTACGCATAGAAGGAGCGTGAGAGATCAAATTTTAGACTAAATTTTTTTTTTTCTTTTTAAATATTGAATAAAAAGATCAAACATAAGAAAATTGTTGTGAAACTTAAGAACAAAAGAACAATATAAAAAGGAAGACAAGAAGAATATAACACAAGAGAAACAATATAAGATCACTTTCTTTCTTTCAAGTGTATTCAACATTATTCTCAACACCACTAATTATAGGATTACATTGAGGAATACCAAAGGGTGTCATAAACATTACATTAAACCTTGAGAATTACTACCCATTAAGGAGGAAATAAACCTAGGAGTTATGCTCATCCATTTGACCACATTATCAACAACATTACTACCAATAAAGGATTAAATTAACCTAGGAGTTATGGTCATCCATTTGACCACATTATCAACAACATTACTACTCATAAAGAAGGGAGTTAACCAAGGAGTTATGGTCATCCATTTAACCACCAAAATGATTTACAACACTCCCCCTTGGATGACCATTGATAGATAATATGCCTCGTTAAAATCTTACTAAGAAAAAACCCTGTGGGAAAAAATCTTAGTGAAGGACAAAAGAGTACACATATCTTGTTATAAGCTTTATTTGCTACCTCGTTAAAAACCTTGCCAGGAAAACCCATTGGGATAAAACCTAGGCCAAGGGAAAAAGAGTGCAGCGCGTAGTTTACTCCCCCTGTTGCAAACATCATTTAATTTCTTGGAGACGATGCATTCCAATCTTGGATACCAACTTTTCAAATGTTGAGGTTGGTAATGCTTTATTGAACAGATCCGCCAAATTATCAACTGAGCGAATTTGTTGAACATTTATTTCACCTTTCTTCTCAAGATCATGAGTGAAAAAGAATTTTGGTGAAATGTGTTTTGTTCTATCTCCTTTAATGTATCCTCCCTTCAGCTGAGCTATACATGCAACATTGTCTTCGTACAATGTAGTTGGAATATCCTTTTTCATAGGAAAATCACACATTTCTTGAATATGTTGAGTTATTGATCTCAACCAAACACACTCTCGACTTGCTTCATGGATGACTATTATTTCTGCATGATTTGAAGAAGTAGAAGCTAATGTTTGCTTCATTGAACGCCAAGATATAGGGGTGCCTCCATATGTAAATAAATAGCCTGTCTGAGATCGAGCTTTATGTGGACCAGACAAATATCTAGCATCTGCATAACCAATCATTTTTGACTTGGATTTATTAGAATAAAATAATCCTATATCAATGGTTCTTTGAAGATATCTGAGTATATTTTTGACTCCATTCCAATGTCTCTTTGTTGGGGACGAGCTGAATCTTGCCAATAAACTTACTGCAAAATAGATATCTGGTCGAGTATTATTGGCAAGATACATTAGTGCCCTAATAGCACTAAGATATGGAGTTTCATCGCCAAGAAACTCCTCATCATTTTCTTGAGGTTGAAATGGATCTTTATGTATGTCAAGCGATCTCACAACCATCGGGGTACTCAATGGATGTGATTTATCCATGTAAAATCACTTTAAAACCTTTTCTGTGTATGTTGATTGATGGACAAATATTTCATTTTTCAAATGCTCAATTTGTAGGCCAAGATAAAATTTTGTCTTACCAAGATCTTTCATTTCAAATTCTTTCGTTAAACACTCAACAACTTTTGAAAGTTCTTTAGGTATGCCAATGATATTTGAATCATCAACATACACAACGTAACTATTATAACAAATTCAGATGCAGACCTTTTTATAAAAACACAAGGACAAATAGGGTCATTTTTGTACCCTTCCTTTAGCAAAAAAATGGCTAAGACGGTTGTACCACATCTGTCCTGATTGTTTTAACCCATATAAGGATTTCTGAAGCCTTATAGAACAATTTTCTTGTGAATTTTTATATGTTTCAGGCACATTGAATGATTCAGGAACTTTCATGAAAATATCGTGGTCCAATGAGCCATATAAATAGGCAGTGACAACATCCATTAGACACATTTCAAGCTTTTCATGAACTGCCAGATTTATTAGATACCTGAAGGTAATTGCATCAACCACATGAGAATATGTCTCCACATAATCAATGCCAGGCCTTTGCGAAAAACCTTGTGCCACAAGTCGTGCTTTATATCTTACAACTTCACCTTTTTCATTTCGTTTTCACACAAAAACCCATTTATACCCTACTAGCTTGACACCTTCAGGTGTTCAGACTACTGGTCCAAAAATTTCACGTTTTCCAAGTGAAGTCAATTCCGCTTGAATTGCCTCCTTCCATTTTGGCCAATTATTTCTCTGTCTGCATTCATTGACAGATTTTGGTTCAAAATCCTCACCTTGTTGCATTATTTCAACAACAACATTATAAGCAAAAATATTGTCCACCACAATACTATTTCGATTCCACCTTTTTCTCGTCGAGACATAACTTATTGAGATTTCTTCATTCTCATTATTTTCAGTTATTTGGACCATCTCTGTGGTCTTATCATTTGTAATGTCTTGGAGCTTTTCTTGAGTAATTTCCTCCATGATATGATCTTCATGATCATTTGCTCCTTTCCTTTTTCGAGGATTTTTATCCTTTAAACCAATTGGCCTACCACGTTTTAAAAGTGGTTTAGACTAATTTGCTTTAACAATTTGTCCTACTGGGACATCAACTCAAACTGGAGCATTTGCAGCTGGAATATAAGATTTAGTAACCCTTGGAAGGTTAGTAAATGCATCTGGCAGTTGATTTGCAACATTCTGCAAATAAATCATCTTTTTAACCTCTTGCTCACATTGATTTGTTCGAGGATCTAAATGAGATAGGGATAATGAGTTCCAATCTATCTCTTTTTCCAACTGCTTATGTTCTCCCCCTAATGTTGGGTATACTGATGTCACTCGCCGAGCCTACACCCTGGACGTGGCCGGCACTCGGAGACCATTGCTGGCCCCAAGCAATAAGACACATGCAATATATATATATATATATATATATATATATAAAGCTTGTAAAATAGTGTAAACAACTTAGTTCGTTAAAGATAAAGCAATAACAAATTCAACTTTACTTATATATAAAAGTAATATAACTTTTGTGAGAGATTCTCTAACCGACAACCACTACTATGAGCCTAAGTGGTGATACAACGTCTTGCCCACACTGCCATAACTGTCCTATACTTTGCCGTCATATAGAACGCTTAACTTAGTGGATCCACCAGTCTATGTTAAAAGCATCTTAAGGAGTCATCTAAAAAGTATGATCCTTTACTACCCATGATGGCTACATGGTTTATGGAGACTTGAGTTAATATGAACTCGCATCTCCATATCGGTGCTCAATACTACTCCCAAAATATACTTAGCTCATATGTCTGTAAAAACAAAACTCTTTCTTTGAATTGAGGTAATTACTCAAAACTTAGCTTAAAAGCTCTCTTGGAATCGATGTTCCCTTTTCTTGCTCAAGTGTAAAAACATTTATAAACTCTTTAGGAATACTTAGTTCCCTTATAGCTTTTTGAGAAATGGACTCAACTCTTTACTCTTTGCTTAACTTGAAACTTGAGCTTTAAAACGAAGTTAAAACGTTTGTTAAATACTCTTGAAAACTTTAAGAAACTTTGCTTTGACTTGCTTCTTAACTTTTAGACTTTGACTCTTAGCTTCTATGACTTGGATCTTAACTTTCCTTGAATTGGATTATGGATTCAAGGTTCATGATTTGATGTTTATGGATGATTTCATGATGTTTAAATGTGCCTTAGGGTGTTGGAATCAACTAGAAAACATAGGTACATCGCTTAGGAACAAGTACGAAAAGGTGGGGAACGAATGAGGAGAACTGATGTCTCTGGCGCTCTGAGAGGCACGAGGCACCAGTCCTCAAACTTCAGAGGAGTTGCTGGGGCGCGTAGCCCCAGAGGGTGAATTTCAGAGCCCCTTTTGGGGGGCGCTGGCTTGCGCGACGCGCCACCCTCTTCCCCAGGTTTTTGACGATTTTTCTTTTTCATTTTTCATCTCTAAACCCTCCTAACTTCCATGGTTCTTTCCCCAAACACTTAGGATCATTAGTACCCTCAATAATCAATATATTTAACTCGAAAAACAACCCGGAACCACAAATCAAATCAACACAAGCATTCAATAATCAACCAACAAGAATCCAACAATGTTCTCAAGAACTTCACTTTTTTAACATTCAAACAACTCTAAATTTGTTGAATTGAAACAAGTTGGTGTGTGGGTGAACTAACCCATCACTAAAATATCTCACATACCTTAATAGGGATCACCTCCGACGAATTCCACTCCAAACACTTGATGTTCTTGGCGAAATCTTGTCTTTTCTCCCTTTCTTTCTTCTTTTCTCTTTTCTCCAAGCCCTAAGCGTGAATTTAATTTACTAATTTGACCAAAAATAAGTTTTAACCCCAATAACTCCCTAAAAACGAATTAGGAAATAAATTAGAGAAAAGACTACTTTGCCCTTCCCTAAATCCGGATTGGGACTTTCAACAACCCAACTTCCGAAAGGCATATCTCACTCATATGGTGTCGAAATCGTGCAAACCTAGAAGCGTTGGAAAGATCTCTCCAAGGGCTTTCCAACCATATCAAGAGATGCTCCTAACTCATCATGAGCTAGGAGTTATGGGCGTTTGAAAATGGATAAAACTCACTTTCTTAACTTAGACAAAAATTTCTAGATTTCCTTATTCTTTCCAAAAATCAATATTTTCATAATTTAAACTCTTTATAATCGTTTCTAGGTGAGAGTTGTTACAACTGATTCATCAAAATGACAGTCAACAAATCTTGCAATAAATATATCTCCTGTCATAGGTTCCAAATATTTTATAATAGAAGGAGATTCATACCCAACATACACCCCCAACCTTCTTTGGGGACCCATTTTTGTGCGTAGTGGTGGGGCAATTGGAACGTCCGCGCACCCAAAAATTCTAAGATGGGAAATATTTGGCTCATGACCAAAAACCAACTGTAATGGAGAGAATTCATGATAACTAGTTGGTCTTATGTGCACCAATGTTGCTGCATGCAAAATAGCATGCCCCCATATTGAAACAGGCAATTTTGTCCTCATTAATAATGGTCTAGCTATCAATTGTAGACGCTTAATCAAAGATTCCGCTAGACCATTTTGTGTGTAAACATCATTAACTGGATGTTCAATTGTTATCCCAGTGGACAAACGATAATCATTAAAGGCTTGCGATGTAAACTCACCAGCA
Organism: Solanum raphanifolium; assembly: GCA_036250405.1. Classification (NCBI taxonomy): domain Eukaryota; kingdom Viridiplantae; phylum Streptophyta; class Magnoliopsida; order Solanales; family Solanaceae; genus Solanum; species Solanum raphanifolium. The sequence continues at coordinate 3,774 of JAJOOE010060121.1, read as the reverse complement.
TTATCATGACGAATTGTCTTTATTGCATAATCTGGAAATTGTGCTCTTAATCTTATTATTTGAGCCAACAACCTCGCAAAAGCCATATTGCAAGTTGATAATAAGCACATATGTGACCATCTTGTAGATGTATCTATCAAGACCATATAATATTTAAATGGCCCACATGAAGAGTGAATTGACCCACATATATCATCCTGTATACGTTCCAGAAATGCAGGGGATTCAATCTCAACCTTACTGATGGTTTAATAACCAACTTTCCTTGAGAACAAGCATCACAAGAGATTTCTTTGATTGAAGAATTTTCTGATTCTTCAAAGTATCCCATGTGAATTCTCAATAATTTTGCGCATCATATTATAACCGGGATGGCCAAATCGGTCATGCCAAATGATAAAATCATTAGGATTAGTAAACCCTTTGTTTACTATGGCATGTGATTCAACCATACTAATACTTGTATGGTACAATCCAGAAGAAAATGCGGGTAATTTTTCATGCATATATTTTTGCCCCAATTTTACTGTAGTAATATAAAGGTATTCAACCTTTCCTTCATTGGCAGTCTCAACATGATAGCCATTTTGGCAAATAACCTTGAAACTTAATAAGTTTCTTTGAGACTTACAACAGCACAACGCATTTTTAATACTTAATATCGTTCCCCCAAGTAGTAGTAATGCCGCTCTTCCAGAGCCCTCAATTAATTTTGCACTACCAGATATTGTATTAACATAAGCCTTTTTCATAATCAAATTAGAGAATTATTTTCTTTCTCTTAAAATAGTGTGAGTAGTAGCACTATCAAGAAGACACATATCTCCATTACTCATCTTGAACCAATTGAAGATTGAGGAATTTTGTTTATCTTCATAAAATAAAAGTACATCATAAGAAATATGAAAAATCAACAACTTTGCAAGAAAATAAAATTACTTTTTTTTTTCTGAATATAAAAACAACATAAGGAAAAACATAACAATTAAAAACACATAAATAAAACAACATAATTATTTTCCCCAATCAAATGATCAAACATTAGTTTTGATCTCCAAAGAAGTCTTCAACTTCCAACTGAGTAATATCATCAAGGTCATCAAAATTATCATCTTTTAAAGCCAAATTTGCTTCAATATTGTCATCATATTTTTGTGAAGGCCCTACCTCGACTTCATTTTTATAACTCAAGTGTGACTCCACCCAAGCATTAGGAGAAGATGCACCATTTTTATTTCCTTTTCTTTTCAAGGAATCTTGATAAAGCCTAAGAAAATGCTCAGCTGCTCAACATTCATTCTTCCAATGCCCTTTCATGCCATAACAATGACAATTGCCTCTTGAAAGATTGCTTTGAGAACCCATATTGTTCTCCCTTTTGTGGCGACCACCACCACGACGATTATTATATCGTCCTCTGCCATTGCCATGTCCACGCACATTATTTTGACCTTGATTTTTATTTTGACTTCTTTAAGACTGGCCATGTGCTTCAACCTCATTTGCTTTCGGTAACGGAGCAGTTCTCGTGGGACGGGCCTCATGGTTTTTCAATAAAAGAGTATTATGTTGCTCAACCACAAGAAGGCATGAGATCAATTCAGAATACTTTTTGAATCCCCTTTCACGATATTGCTGCTGTAATACCAAATTTGAGGCATGAAAAGTTGTGAGAGTCTTTTCCAACATGTCCTCATCTTTTATATCTTCCCCACATAATTTCAATTGGGAAGTACTTTTGTATACAACATAATTATATTCACATATAGTTTTAAAATCTTGTAATCGCAAGTGAATCCATTCATAACGAACCCTTGGCAATACCGTTGCCTTAAGGTGGTCATACCTTTCCTTCAAACCAGTCCACAATTCAAGTGGATCTTTCACCATAAGGTATTCAACCTTTAATCCTTCATCCAGATGATGACGAAGGAAAATCATTGCCTTTGCTTTGTCCTGACTCGACGTTGACCAATGGTAATAGTGGCACCAAGACCTTCAGCGTCAAGGTGAATTTCAACATCGAGTACCCATGACAAGTAATTATTTTCAAAAATGTCAAGTGCCACGAACTCAAGCTTTGATAAATTCGACATGATAAAACTATCATAGAAAATAATTAAATTAGAGTAAAATAGACAATGAGTAAATAATTAAGTAGCAAAACTTTTTTTCATCAAAGTAAAATTAGCATAAAATCTAAATTAATATTATGGCTCACAAATAACAAAAATAACTTTTAGTAAAATTGTTAGATAAAGTCTTTTCATTAAAAATTAATCAATAGTATTGATAATTCACCTTTTTTTCAATTGAGAACAGAAAACACTCGAATTTGTAGTCCATTCATTTTTTTTCACAAAACAATAACCTTCATCTTCTCTTCGCAAAATCGATAAATGGTTAGCCTTTTTTTTCATTCAATTATAAATAACATGTAAAGTAGAAAAAGTATAGCCACAATTTAATAATTTTAACATTATATTATAAATGGATACCTCACAAGAAATGTTGTTCAACCTTGAGACTTTGTGTTGATAACGTGTTGTGAAACTTAAGAACAATATAAAAAGGAAGACAAGAAGAATATAACACAAGAGAAACAATATAAGATCACTTTCTTTCTTTCAAGCGTATTCAACATTATTCTCAACACCACTATTTATTGGATTACATTGAGGAATACCAAAGGGTGTCATAAACATTACATTAAACCTTGAAAATTAATACCCATTAAGGAGGAAATAAACCTAGGAGTTATGCTCATCCATTTGACTACATTATCAACAACATTACTACCAATAAAGGATGAAATTAACCTAGGAGTCATGGTCATCCATTTGATCACATTATCAACAACATTACTACTCATAAAGAAGGGAATTAACCAAGGAGTTATGGTCATCCATTTAACCACCAAAATGATTTACAACAAAAATTAACTTTTTTTCATTTCTTTCTTCTTTTCCCACCCCACCCCATCCATCCCCATTTATTTATTTTTTCTACTCTCAAATCCCCGTTTCTCTTCTTTCTCCCCTTTCCGATCCTTTCCAATTTCTTGTTTCTCTTTTTTTCACATTTTCTTCCTCCCGGGAATAGAAACAAAATTGTATTGTTGTTGTAGATCTGTATTTTCCTTTTATTTTTGGGGTAATTTATAACCCATAAAGTGATAAAGATTCAACAATCTTGAAAGATGAAAAGTGATTGTTGAATGTCTTTGTGAAATTAGGTCAAATGTGTTATGTAAAATTGTGTATAAATATTAGAGTATATTGATGTATTTTAATGACTATTTGTTAACATCAATGGTGAAAAGATATTTATGGTGGTTCAAGTGGTAGATGTGAATGTTGGTAAAATAAATACGATTAAAAGTTGTGAATGAAAGAAATTTCGAAAAAAATCGAATGATAATTGTTAGTTATTTAGGAATGTAATGATACTAGTGAGAATGGAAGGACGTTGTGGTGGTATCTCTAATGTAAATTTTTTTTGGAGAGAAGGTGAAGGAGGAATGAAGTGAAAAAGAAAGAAAAAACAGATTTTATAATAATAATAATAATAATACTAATGTCACGCCCCAAACTCGAGGGACGCAACTGGCTCCTAATGCCAAAACTCAAGCCCGAGCCGACCCTGCTGAACCATTTGCTACTAGCGCATGGCAGCCACACGCAATCAAGAAATCAAACAAGTATATCTCGGCTTAAAACTAAGTCATCGGCCGGCAAGGCCCCTGTCAACTGATCTATAAAAGAAACAGCTACT
>JAJOOE010060120.1:0-23438 GCA_036250405.1 Solanum raphanifolium | reverse complement strand
CTTGTGGTCCTAAATTAAAGTTATGTCAAATGTACAAAATTGCCCTTAATCTTGTGGTCTTAAACATGCCACGTGGAAAGCAAAAAGTAAAATGTTACAAAAAAAGGAAAGAGGTCATTTTTTTGAAACTGACTAAAAAGAAAAGGAGGTCATTCTTTGTGAAACGGAGGGAGTATTAATAACTTTTCTGATTATTTGTATATAATTAGCTTTGCTATTTATTGTGTAGTTATATCCATATAGTATAAAAAAAATAAACTGTAGCTATTTATTTTAAATGTATATTAATGTTTGCCATATTTTGTAGTTTTTCCAACTAAATCCACTTACTAAAGGTGGGTTTACAAATATGGCCCATGACACATGTTGGCATATGGGCTCCTGGATTACCAAGTTCCCTTCATATCCAAAATGTATATCATGTAATAAAAATTGCTAATACATTTCTGCTTCTATTCACTTTTTGTGCAACAATCTCAGCTTACATATGCTGGGAAACATCTCTGTCCTTTTTATTTGCTTCAACTTAAGCAAGGCCTCACAGTTTATCCAAATGCTTATCGCAATGGTTGTGACAGCGAGGCCACCCATATCTATTGGATCTATTCATATCTATACACATCATAATAATGACTTTGTTCATTATGAACTTTTTGCAAGTTTAATATCTCAATTATTCATGATTTCTATTTATTACAGGAGATTGTTGTGAATGGGATGGTGTTACTTGCAATTGATTTACGGGTCATGTCATAGGCCTTGATCTTTCTTCGAGCTGTCTTAGTGGAACAATCAATCCTAACCATAGCCTCACAAAACTTGGTCATCTCCAAAGACTCAACCTTGCCTTCAACGACTTGGATGACTTTCCACTTGACTCTGTCTTGGAATGTTACGGGAGATTGTTGCGAATGGGGTGGTGTTACTTGCAATGGATTTAACCAACTTAGAGGTACTGTTGTTTGACAAAGTGGACGCAACAATTGAGTTACCTAAGAATTTTCCTCTTCCCTTGGGAAATTATGTCTTGAAGACACCAACATGTTTGGGAACATAATGTTGGGTTTTAAAATGTGTGAATGCAAAATGAAGAGTTGCGACTTTTATGAAGAGTTGTGACTTTTATGAAAAGTTGCGACTTTTATGAAAAAGTGGTGACTTTTATGAAAAGTTGTGATTTTTATGAAAAGTTGTGACTTTTATGAAAGGTGGTGACCTTTCCGAAAGATTATGACTTTTCCAAAGGTTTGTGACCTTTCCGGTAAGGCACAATAAAAACCTTTTCACACTACCCTTTGTTTTCTATAAATTGAGGAATTTCCTCTCATTTTAATATATAGAATTTTTCTGGACTTCTTCTACTACTAAATCTAGTATTCTAAGTGTACTTTACCGCCGTTGAGTGGCTCGCTGACACCATTGTTTTGGATATCAATACACTAGTGATTGAGATCATTCTATCCTGGGATGACATATTCCAAATCAAACCTCAGATACTAGAGGGGAATAATTTCCTTAAGGGGACAATGTGCATTCAGTGGGCTTGATCTTCTTTCTGTTTTTCCAGATTATGGTATGTGTTACAGATTTTAAATTTGTGAATTAATTTTTGTTCTTCTGTTCTTCACTGGTTATTTAAACTTTCGTAACTTCGTGTTTCTGCAAAGTTTGTTGGAATTAGTAAGATTCTTTAAACACAGATTGACAACAATTCTTCTTTAAGGAAAAATATTTTGTATATTTTTTCTAATCTGTTTCTGATTCTAGTTTCTCTACTAGTTTTAATTTTCTAGTTGTGAAAATGTTCTTAAACTTTATTATGTCTTACCAAGTTCTTCAAAGTTTTGTTCTAAGTATCTTAGGAATATAGGACGAACAACACATAAGTGATTCTCAGCTTTTTCATCTACCAAGCTTGCAAGTCCTGAGATTGGGATGGAATCCTTCATTAACAGGCACTTTACCGAATTTTAATTGGAGTTTCAGTAAAAGTATTGCTCTCTATCTGGCTCAATTCCAGAATCCATCGGCAACCTCACTGCAATCACAGAGTTAACGCTTTCAAGTAACAGCTTCACAGGTAATGTTCTCTCAACTATCTCAAAATTAAACAAACTTGTTCATTTAGCTCTCTCAAACAACCATTTTCAAGGCTCATTTCTAGAATCCATTGGCAACCTCACAAATATCATAAAGTTAACGCTTCAATGTAACAACTTCACTGGTACTGTTCCCTCAACTATCTCAAAATTAAACAAACTCGTTGTGTTAGATCTCTCTTTCAACCATTTTCAAGGCTCGATTCCGGAATCCATTGGCAACCTCACTGTAATCACACAGTTGACGCTTTCAATTAACAGCTTCACTGGAAATATTCCCTCATCGTTCAGAAAGCTGAGCAAACTTCACTCCTTATCTCTCTCTCTCTCAATAATTTTGAAGGCTCGATTCCAGACATCTTTGCCAACTTTTCAGAGCTAGATACTTTAGATTATAAAAGAAACAATTTCACTGGCCCATTCCCCTATTCAATTGCAACCTTGACACGCCTTGGGAGTTTAAAGTTGCAAAACTGTAACATCCGACAATTTGAAATAGCTTTGAAGGGGCCTAGAATTGGAAATTTTCATTTTTGGAAAAAGGATTTGAAAAATCTGAAAATTTAAAAATTTGGCTAAGTATGGAAAATGTGAATTTTTGGCCAACTTTGAACAGCCATAAATTCTAGCTCAGAAGGAGTTAGGTGGAGTTCCGGTTATGGTTGTAAAGTTCATGGAACGATCTTTCCAACGCCACTGAGTTTGCTCGATTTTGAGTTCGTATGAGCGAGTTTTGGCCCTTTGAAAGTTGGGCAGTTGACAAGAAATCCGACCGGGAATCATTAAGGGCATTTTAGTCTTTTCCCTAGACAATTCTTTTGGGATTATATTGTTGTATAGGGCTGATCTTTGGATCATTTTTGTTCCATTTTTAAGAGAGTGAAGGCTAGGGCTTGAGAGTGAAGAAGAGAAGAAGAGGAAATCGAGGAGATCAACAAGTTCCGTCAAGATCATCGTGGATTTTCGTCGGGGGTGATCCCTACCAAGGTATGTGAGTTTTTAGTGTTGGGTGATCCTTTCCCCCACACACCTAGCCCCTTTTATTTATTAAGAAAGGTTTGGTTATGTTGTTAAAGTTGTTAGTTGTTGGGGTTGAAGTTGTTGGAGTTGTTAAAGTTGTTAGTTGTGGTTGTTGTTGGAATTATTGTTGGTTGTAGGACATGATTGGGTTGTGTTTTTGAGTTGTATTCTATTGAATGTTGAGGAACTTTATGTTCTAAGTGATTGGGGGCTGAAACCCTTGAAGTTAGAGAGTTTAGAGTTGGTAACGTGAAGGAGGAAGTCGGGCAGCTTGCGAGGAGCACGTCCGCGTCGCGGACTTGTTCCCTCTGTGAACAAAAATCTTCTCCGCGTCGCGGACAGGACGCGGACTCCACTATTTTCAGGATTTATTTTCAAAAACTTTCTTAAGTTTGGCTGTCCCAAATCATTCCTAAATCATTCCTAAACATCATGAGGTCCTTCCAAACACCAATCAAGTCCTTGAATCCATAATTCAATTCAAGAAAATTAGATTCTAAGTCAAGAGAAGTTAGTGCCAAGCTTAGAAGTTAAGCAAGTCAAGGCAAGTCTTTAAAGCGTTTCAAGAGTCGTTATTGAACGTCTTAACATCGTTTCAAGTCTCAAGTTGAGTTAAGAGTTTCAAGTCAAGTCAAAAGTAAAGGGTTCAAGTAAAGTAAGGAGTAAAGAGTCGAGTCCATTTCTCCAAAGTTATTAGGGAACTATGTACTTCCCAAAGAAGTTTCTAAATGTTTTCTTTTACATTTAAGTAAGAAAGGAACCATGTTTTCCAAAAGAGCCTTTGGGCTAAACTTTGAGTAATTATCTCAAACTAAAGAAAGAAGTTATTTTAAAAGTATGAGCCAAAGTATTTTTGGGAGTAGTATTGAGCACCGAAATGGGGACACGAGTTCATATTAACTCTACTCTCCATAAGAACCATGTGCCAACATGGGACTTGACGTATCATTTTTTTTAGATGATCACGTAAGATTAGGCTAGTGGATCCACTAAGCAAAAGTAAGGTCCTATATCGATGGCAAGGTATAGGATGGTCCTTTGGCAACGTAAGGTAAAACGTTGTATCATCACTAAGGCTCGTAGTGGTGGTTGTCGGTTAAAGAACCTCCCACAAAAGCTATATTACTTCTATATAAGTAAAGTTGAGTTTGTTATCGTTTTATCCTTAACGAACTAAGTTGTTCACATTGGTATTACAAGCTTTATATGTATTGCATGTGTCTTATTGCTTTACTTTGAGTCCAACTATTTATATGAGTCGTTAAGAGTCAAGGTAAGTGATCTCTTGTTCTCCTTTCAAGATTAAGTGGTGGTTTAGCTTTTCCAGCTCACATACTCGTACATTCCATGTACTGATGCCAGATGGCCTGCATCGTCTTATGATGCAGATACAGGTACCCCGGATTAGCATCCTGCACGTCGTTGATCCAGCTGAGCACTCCAGAGTCTGTGGTGAGCCTCCTTGCATTCCGGAGGACTCAATTATTTTGTGTACTTAGTTTTGTTCTAGTAGGATGTTGCGGGGTCTGTCCCCTCATCCATCTCAGTATATTAGAGGCTTCATAGACAGTCAGTCAATCAGTTAGTTTTGAGTCTCTCATCCATGTATATGTATATATATGTAAATATTCTATTTTGAGACTCGAGTTGCCCCTTGGGCTATGTTTTTATCAGTTAAGTTATTTATGTCTTTGCATGACATTGAGTTATTCTGTTGAGTCAGGTTTCCGCTGAGTTAAGAAAGTCAGGCCAAGGGTTCGCCTGGGGCCAGCAATGGTCTCCGGGTGCCGGTCCCGCCCAGGGTGTAGGCTCGGGGCGTGACAAAAACAATTCACTAACTGGTCCACTTCCCTCTAATATAAGCGGACTTCAAAAGTTGTATTATTTTGATTTGTCGTTCAATTATTTCACTGGCACAATGCCCCCTTGGTTATTCCATCTTCCATCCTTGCTTTATTTATATGTTCAACACAATCAATTTACTGGATTGCCAAATGAGCTTAAGAGAAGTTCTTCAGATTTCACTGATGTTAATCCGTCATACAACCAGTTGTACGGAGAAATCCCTGATTGGATATTATCTTTGATAATTCATAGCCTGGATATCTCTCATAAATTCCTCACAGGCTTTGAAAAACAAGTATGGAGTTCAACGGATTTGTGGTCGCTTAATTTGGAAAACAATTTTCTTCAAGGGCCTTTGCATCAATCCATTTGTGAATTGATTTACCTTAAAGTCCTCATTTTGGCTCAGAACAATTTCAGTGGTTCAATCCCAGGATGTTTGGGTACTCCCAATAGCTACATTTTTATTTTAGACTTGCGAATGAACAATTTTCATGGAAAGATACCAAGATTCTTACATAGAGGGTTACAATATCTCGGTGTGTATGGCAATCAATTGAGGGGACAAGTCCCGCGATCCTTGGTTAACTGTACAAGCTTGGTAGCTCTTGATTTGGGGAACAACAAGTTAAATGACACGTTCCCCATATGGCTGGAGAAACTTCCAAACCTACAAGTTCTTATTCTTAAATCAAATCTCTTTCACGGTCCAATTGGTGATCTGGAGTCTGAGTTTCCATTTCCTGAGTTACGGATCTTTGACCTTTCCTGCAATGGGTTCACTGGAACTTTGCCATCTAATCTTTTCGAAAGTTTTAAAGGCATGATGGATGTGGATGAAGAAAAAACAGCAAGTACAAGCACTGACACGGATTACCTTTACAATATTAGTTTGGTGATAAAAGGTAATGAGTATGATATGAGAATCACGTCAATTATGACAAGTGTTGATTTATCAAGCAACAGATTTGAAGGAGATATTCCAAAATCCATTGGAAATCTTAGCTCACTTATAGTTTAGTAACTTTATATGATATTTTAATCAAGTTGGGTAATTTTATATTTTTTTACTAAATATTGTTGAGTGACTTCTTTTTTTAATAATGATTTTTGTTTAAATCATGCATTTGTACTAAAAAATTTTATCAAACTATGTATAAGTATTTAATTACGAACTTAATAACTAAAATAAATTGAAGTTCAGTGACAAATTTAATATTCATAATAACTTTAAATTCAAACTCCTCCTCCGATTCTGAAACCTTTGAAGATTATCAAAAAGAGGGAGAATATATTATATATAGACAAGTTGTTTGTAGTGGAGGGCCCTCATTCTCAAAATTTTATAGGTAAATATTCTGCAAAAGTTGCAATAGGAATCTATATATATTTGATATATAACATCAGTCTTGTAGTATTTTAAGAATCTTGTTATTTGAAAATGATATGGAATAAAGCACCACAATTTCCCCTAAAGTTTGTCTTGTTTAGTCTTCTTTATGATTGGTAGTCATGAAGGATATTTTATGTATAATCTTTATGAAACTGTGGACTATGTTATTTGAATTCTTCAAAAATAATATTGGCTATGCGTTTGATACTCAGATCCTTCAAAAATAGTGAGAAGGTTTAGGATGTTTTTTCTAATGAATTAATTTATAGGGGAGAATTTAAGAGGATGTAATGTGTTAGTACACACTGCATTCGACTCAAATTATATATAAAATGTTTAACAAAAACTTGGTAGGCTTGAATCTAAAATCTCTACCTATTGTAATATCATGTCGAATTATATCAATCGCCTAATCTAGAAACTTAAATTGTTAAAAACACAACTAATATAATTTATTATTTTTTATTTGTTTTTCATCCGTGTCTGAAGTTCACATTAGAGCCCCGACTAAATTCAAATCGCACATTGGTAGGCCCAATTGGGGGCGACACTCCCAATAAGATTTTCTCCATACCAAGACTCGAACCCCAAAACCTTTGATTAAGGATGAGGCAGTCCCATCACTGCACGTCTGCACCAAACCCCATATTGATAAATAATGTAATTTATCATCTTATCTTATATGAGGTCAAAAAAATATGGTCACACATATTATATATTCAAGTAGCTCATCTTTTCAGAGTCAACTATGTGTGATATAGTGTTTTTGACTATGCTATATGCACTATGACAAAACAAATGGATTGCAAAAGGAAATTAAGGAAGATTTATTCTGCTGACATATATTATAGGATTGTGGGAGTCAATGGTAAGAAAATTAAAGAGAAATTCCTAAAGTATCATTTACTGCAAAATGGGATTTTAAACCAATAGCGGGTTAGATTTTATTATTTACTTTTCCTAATCAATAAACATATATATTATACATGAATTATACATATATTCACTGGCTATTTTTCATTTAAGTGATTTGGATAGGTAGATACTTAAGTGAGGTCACAAATAATAATTTCAATATATTCATATTGGAACCCGACTAATCTGAATTCATACTATATAAAGCTCATTTAAGGTAAAAACACTCCCTAACAGGTTTTTGCCATGTTCATGACTCAAACTCAAATACGAAACGTTTGATTAATAGTGAAGGAATCCTATTTGTTCCGTCATAACCCTGATTGGTCAGAAACAATATATAGCTACATGATAAGAATTGAAAAACTATGTATTACCTTTCACTGAGATTATCCCCTTTTAGACAACTTGCTTGGGGATTCCTTATTAATGCTATAGTGGGGGGTCCTTATTCACAATTTTTTTAAGTAATATTCTTAGAGAAGTTGAAGCAGGAATCTATGTACATATACAGTAAAAACAGTGATTTTAGCCCCCACCTTTCTCACTAAGAAATTAGTGTGTTCTTTGGTTCATGGTCCTATTTCAAATGATTGGTAAATGGTAATCATGGAGAATATTTTTTGTATCGCAATGGTGTCAGGGCTAGCTTGCACACACCAAGGGGTGAAGTTAGGCTTTAACATATAGGTTCAGCAGAATCTTGTAGTTTTGATCCAAACTATATATGTATATACAATCACAATACGTGTGTTACGAAAACAACTAAATACGCACAAATATAAAAATTAAGAATTCAAAATCATGAATCCACCTCTAGCGCAACTCGATTATTCCAGTGCACACCTACTATGTATGTCATACTGCACTTGAAATTCCTTGTTATACTCAGGTGTAAGATACTAACATTGCAAGTTTTCAACCACTAATTCTTTTGCCCTTTTGAGATTTTTAAATAAAAAGGAATCTTGTTTCGAAACCTTTCAATTGGAGTTTTTTTTCTTCCAATTATCAACTTTGGTGACTTATCAGAAATCAAAAGAGGTACACCTTTTTAACTGACCAGTCATGTTCTAGTAAAAGCTTGAGAAGTACACCAAAAGATGAATAGAATCTTCGAATAAAGGGCAAAGTATTTTGTTCAAAAAAGATACTCTAATGACAAGGACGGCACAAAATTGACATTTTTTCCTAAAAATATTAACTTTACAAAATAGTTCAACAAGAAAATATCGTCCACTGTGTCGAAAGGAAATCTAAATATTCTATCAAGAAGAACAAGATCCAACAGAATGATCATATATCCATTGGTGCAGCACCTTTATCAGTAGGGGCACCCGCTTCAGGTACTGCTGATTCGGTATCAGCAGCTGCATCTGTGGTTGCAGCAGGAGCTTCTTCACCAGCTAACTCGAATTCATTGATCAATCCTTGGATAGTTTCTTTATCCAAGATATGAAAAGCTTCTCCTACTCCTACCACAGCAACAGTACAATTCGTGCTCGTTAGCTTTTCTCCTTGCAATGTCTCCCTCAACGCGAAAAGTGCATCCTTAAGCAGACTTCCCCGTGAAGAATCAGTGAAATTCTCAAACCTACGCTCCAAGTATGTTTTTGCTGCTTGTGACCGAGATCCAATGGCAAAAGATTGGTATTCGAAGTAGTTACCACTAGGGCAATTGTAATAGAGGTGAGCGCCGGATTCGTCCAGCCCACCAACAAGCAGGCCAACGCCATAAGGTCGTTTCCAGGACCGTTGAGTACAAACCTGGCCCCAAAAAGATGTCAATAGAATATTGAAGGAAAATAGACATCAACCTTTTGAAATCACCTTATCAAGTAGCAGCATATGTATGTCAGTTTATAATCTAGCAAAGGGAAACAGACAGATTATTGGGTACTAAAGAAAGTCTTCTAAAATATATCATAGTTCACACAAGTTACAAGAAACCATTTTACTCGCCTAGATACAACTTCTTCCTATTCTGTTTTGAAAACCTAAAGTAATATGTGAGCCCACAAGTTCTTATCATACGCTAAATAATGAACATTTAAACTCTCCTCTTAATAAACTAAAATATTAGCAAACCTCCGCTTGGCAACTTAGACATAACTTGCCCCAGATAATTAAACGGAACAGCATGACAATAAAGGACATACATATGCAAAGAGCACTGAAGGTTATGGTAAATAGTAGTGGCTAACAAAAAACACTGAAGGTTGCAGTTGAAACTCCCTTGTCCGAATTGGTTATGGTAAATAGTTGTGGCTTACAATAACCACGATTTTCTTTACCTGGTTAGTCTACCACCTAATTGGTGTAATACTTCTGGAGGGAGACTAACAAGAAAGCACTAATTTGAAAGACAGTTCAAACAGTCTGGATTTATACCATGCTTGATTATAGTAATACTTAAAAAAGAATTTGAGATAATCAGTAAAATGCCAAATGCAAAATAATTCTGCTATGCTACAACCAGTAGTACACTGCCTAGTGCCTACCTCTATGACCCCTTTTCTTCCAACTAAAAATAATCTCATAGAGTACATATAGAGAAGTAAGAAGGAAAAAAATGAACATCATATCTGAAACTTAGTAAGAAACCATGATTCATATGCAATTAGTTAAATGCTGTATCAGAGTTGCAGCGTTTTGCTAAAAGCACTAACATTCTGGAAAATCTTTGTTCGAATGCTCTCACAAGTAGAATCAGCGATCTCGAAAGCTCTACATCAGCAGAATCAGAGAATCACTTGAAAATATACAAAGATCTCAAGCGAAATCACCCCAGAACCTATGCCAATCAACTACAGATCTTTTCTAACATGTTATATCTAAACCTAATCACCGAAATATTGGCCAATTAAGAGAGAGAGAGAGAGCTCCCATCGCTAATTCACAGGGCATTCAGCTACTTCTCACCTATTCTATTGTCACTTCCTAAAGCTACAGTCTGTGATTTAGTAATGGATTAAAGGAAGGTACACTTCGTGGAGTTGATTATCAGTTCGTAGATACTGCAACCTTCGTCTATTTGTAACAGAAAATAGCTAGATTATCACTAAATACATCTAGAATGCAATGCATAAGTTCACAAAGGCGGAAGGAAAAAACACTGTGCATGCTTAACCAACTTACATTTGATTCTCAGCTTCCTACGCTACTTCATCCTCATGATAGCACTGAACTTTACGTTGTCAACAGGAAATTAAGGTCCAGCAGTATCTTAAGAATATGCATCCCATAAATAAGGAATGTTATCAAAAAATGAAATGTGAGCTCGTGCAATTGCTGGCACAGGGAAGGTTATGCACAAAACCACATCAACAAACTGCTTCCCACATTCAGTCCAGAAATGCTCTTATGCAGCATACATAGATAATAAATGGAACACACTATGACCCTCCCTTTTTATTTGAAAAATATTATAGCTTGCTTGCCAAAAAGAAAAGGTAAACTAGAAAAAAGAATGAACGGAGGTTTGGTGGTCAAACAAAGGATTGAAGTAGTAATAAATGAAAAGAACTCTATCTCTCACATTGGAGAAATGATACATGATGATGTAAGAACACAGCTAATTCATATCATAGTAATAAACACAGACATGTCAATATCATAAACTTGTTCCTGGGTATGGTCAGAGCTGGTGGTTAAACAAAGATTTGAAGTAGTAATAAATGAAAGGAACGTTATCGCTTATATTGAACAAATGATTCGTGATAATGTAAGAACACAGCTAATTCATAGTAATAACCACGGATATGTCGAGAGCAAAATTTTGCTCCTGGAGTAATGCGTCCTTTTTTCCATTATGAACTACACGCTTTAGCTCCTCCCTCCTCCTGTCTGGTAGCACTCCTGCCTAGAGCTAACAGAACGACTGAAAGCATGAGCAGGCTTCTCACGGTTTTTGTTTTCAAATCCCAGCTAAAATGCAATTTCATTTCTCTAAATACAAGGATACTGAGCAGAAACCAAATGGAACATCCAAACTAAAACCCTAACCCCTCAATTTCCACAATTCAAATACAGCATTTCACTTCATCAACAAACAATAATAGCGCACATACACAACAACAACAGTTTAGCAGAAGCAATTGCAAAACATAAACTAGGAGTTTTGATAAGCATTTTCTCACCTGAGCTTTATCAGCGAGCTGAACAACAAGTCGACCAACAGGCAACGCTGATTCATAAGAATAACCATAATTAATACACTCCGAACGCATATACCGAGAAAGCACACGGCCGTCGGCGGTGAGTCCAGCTATTGCAACACCGATATGATCATCAACTTTGAAAATCTTCTTCTGGTGAGATGAAAGCTCGGAATTAGCTTTGTTGACGCACGCGAGAATCACGTGAGTTTTCGATCGAAGACCTATTGCTGCTGAACCTTGTTTCACTGCTTCCATTGCATACTCTACCTGAAATAGTCTTCCCGCCGGCGACCATGTCGTCACGTCGGTGTCGTACTGGTTTCTGAACATCCTCACTCGATTGAATCAGACTCGTCGCCCTGAAAATGCATTCTATATGTGATTCGGATTTTGGTTTCTTTTTCTTTAAGGCAAATGGGAAGGAAAGGGGGGCTTTGGTTCAATTTTACTTAATGATGATGTATTAAAAATATTTTTTCATTTTTATTTAGTTACTTTTAATATATCAAGAGAAATATATTTTTATTACATGTTTACTCTCGACATATGCATCAATTGATATGAGTATTGTAGTAAAATAATCATATTACTTATTATTGTGTCGGACGAGAGGAAAGTGAGACTAAGATAATTTGAATACATGCAGAGGAGGTGCACCAACGCCCCAATGAGGAGAGGTGAGAGCATGGTTGTAGACTTGTAGGGGGTGTGTGGTGGGGTACATGTAGGCCGAAAAACTATTGAAAATAGGTGATTAGACAAAACATTGTGTAGCTTTCATATTGCCGAGGACATGACTTTAGATGAGAAAGAGTGGGAGTTACGTATTGGGATAGAAAGTAGGGTTAGAGGATGTCTTGCTTAGCTACAGTTTGACTAACTACGCTCCATAGCTATAGTTTCATTTGTTATAGACCAATATACAAATAGAGTAAGTATATAAATAAATATTGTATTTATACATTTAGAAAATTTTCAAAACTCTGTTTATACATATCGCTTGCCAAAATACAAACATGATAATTTATTATGAATTTTTCATAACTTATACAAATCAAAATGTATCAACAAATTGTATACAAAAGAGCTAGGATAAGCATATACAAATTATAAATTTATATAATCAAGAACCGAATTACACAAATTCATAGAAAATTTTGAGAAACTATAGCTGTGAATCATAAATGTCCAAAACTATAGCTAAATTAAATGATACACTGTAAGTGTTTGCCGTTTCACATAATTTTTCCTTTATTAACTGCTATGCTTTCTTCTTTTATTAGTTGAGTTTGATGCACTTGACCAAAGGTCTTTCGAAAACAATCTCACTACCTATATACATTCTACCTTCCTCAAACGTCATCTAGTTTCAAATGATTAATAGCTTGTTTGATAAGATAACAAAATCTTTTCAAAGTGAATATTTTCAACACGAGTGTCAAATTAATATTAGAGAAGTTCAAATTATATGCACAACGAGGGTCTAAGTTCTTCAAGGTTCCAAACAAAGTACAGTTTAGGGAGAAAAGAAGGAAATTTGCTTCTAGGTCCTAAGAAGGTTTGCTTTAAGCCAAATGAAGGGCATTTACAAGCCAAGAACATGAAGCATAATTGCATTTTGCGCATGCATGCGATTCTCAGCTTGAGGGAACACAATGGAGTTTGGTGCTTCGATCACACCATCGGTAACTTCCACTCCTCTTTCTGCCGGCAAACAATGCATAAAATACGCTTTTTTTCCAGCTAGTTTCATCAGTTGTTCATCCACCTGTAGAGAAATAATGGCGTGTTTCAGTACAGACAGAGTTCGAGTTTATTTGATAAGTTAGGGCACAGTTGGTTTAAGGTTATCATTTCTCATGCTCCTACCTGGAATCCTTGAAATACTTGGCGGCGATGTGCGGCTTCTTCCTTCTGTCCCATGCTGGCCCAGACATCTGCATAGACAACATCAGCGTCTCTAACAGCTTCTTTTGGATCATTAGTTATCTCGATTTTGCTGACTCCAGCTTGTCGTGCTTTCTCAACTGTTTCCTGATCAGGTTCAAAACCTTTGGGGCAGGCACAAACAAAGTGGAATGGAATCACCGCAGCCAGAAGCAGCCACGAATGCACTATGTTATTTCCATCTCCAACATAGACAACCTAAATTTGCAGCCACCACTAGATTATTAAAATCTATTTACCAATACAACCAAACATGGTTAAAATTATCTGAAAGAAATCTGAGATGTTTGAGGTGTTTTAACTTCCACATCCACCACCCTCTGTTTAATGAATCATTTTAGTTGGTGTAACTTGTAAGAAGAACAATGTTGATAATATAGAACACTTTTTGGATTTTTTATGCTCATTTTTTTCTGTTTAGAAGTGCAGGTGAACATGTACAGGAGCTTAATGCCCTTTGATTGAGATCTACTCTTTTTGCATTTTCTGGGTGAACATAAATAAAATGTGATTATTTCATCAGGAAAACTAAAAAAGAGCTAACCTTAGTTCCTTCCAGCTGGCCGACATGTTCAATCATTGTAAGGGCATCAGCCATTATTTGACAAGGATGGTTATAGTCTGTCAGGCCATTGATCACAGGCACAGTTGCATATTTAGCTAGATCAAGAATGTCCTGAAAAAGAAAAGAAATACAATGGATACCAATATTTGATTTGCAGTGGGAATGGAAGAAAAGGGGGAAATATTCTTAAACTCAGTGGACAGATAATTCAGCCCACATTTCTATTTAAGCAACGCCTAAAGAAAATTAGACATGAATGGCTACACTCAATTAACTTGCTGGGAGAGGTACAGCAACATCATCGAACTGCCATCATCTGTATGATATAGTAAATCAGAAATAAAGCTAGGACCAAATTTGAACAATCATTGATGGTTTGCATCTTTGTAAACCTAGAGAAAACGGAACAACAAAAACAAAAACAGTTTGGTGTCCGTGGAGTCAAATGTCAACAGAGTTTAATCATAACATAGTTTGTAGCATCACCAAATATAAATGAGCCTTCTCTTCGCACCACCCCCAACCTCCTCCTCACTGCCCCCAGGAAAAATAAACAGATTTGTTTCAACTATCATATGGAGTTGCCAAAAGCGGCTTTGTGGGATATCACTGGGTGTTGTTGCCAAGAGCAGCTTTAATCAAAGATATAAAAAATTTGGACTGGACAACTATAAGACTACAACATATAAAAATATTAAGCAATGCTTCTTACAAGCCTTAATTCTTACCAAGCACCAGGAAAAAGTCACAACAGAAAACTCACCAGCATACCTGATGAGCAAAAACTCTAGCCATAATGATATCATTATAGCGAGAAAGAACACGGGCAACATCACGAGTTTCTTCCCGCTTACCCATCTGTATATCATTTGGTCCCAAATAGATTGCATGTCCTCCAAGCAAGTAAAAACCTGTCTCAAAAGAAACACGTGTCCTCATGGAAGGCTTAGCAAAAATCATCGCCATAGTTTTACCCTTGAATGGGAGATATGTCCTCTCTCCTGATTTCAGCAACTCTTTAACCTCTCTGGCTCGATCCAAGATGTTCAAAATAGTGGCTTTATCGAAATCATTAATGTGTAGAAAGTCCTTTTGACTGGCAGTTCCTGGAATAGAAAATTACAAAGACATGTTAGAAATATCCAGCCTCAACAACTCTGATAAGAAGTTGTACTTAACAACACATACTTGAGCATGTTCAGATCATATCCTAGCAATCATTGATCCAAAGACAAGGTTTAAGCCATTGCCAAACATGCTCTTTTGACAAATTATTACTATGAGTAGCTTTATGATAAATTTTCTTAGCATTCAAGTTCTAAAAATGGGAGAAAATTACATGTTGTTTCTCTAATTCATATACTATTATTTACAAGCTATCGTTGTAAAATCAATCAGTTTTAATATTTTTTGCAAATAATGGCAGATAACTCTCAGGAAACTGGCCAATCAGACACATTCACATAGACAATACAAATGTCCGTGTATCAAAAATATCTCTTCTTAACCAAATCAGTAACGAAAAATTAAGATACTCACTCCACAGCAGGAAAACAGTTAAAACTAGAATACGTCAAACAATTTTAAACAACACATGCCTGGTTTTTGGTGATTATAAATACTTGACAAAAACTATAAATACCAAAAATTGAAAACATAAACGAAGCAGCTAAGAGTTAATTGGGTATAAACTAAAATGTTTTCCATGGAAAATAATTTTCATAGAAAATGTTCTATTGTCGGCCAAAAAACCATTTTTTGGATCATTTTCTAGTGTTTGATTGGCCATAAAAGACAAAAAGCAGGCAGGTAATTTACCCGGTAGAGATAGCATATGAGGGTAGTGTTTTGGTCATCTTTCTGAGTATTACAAATTAACAAAAACGTCTAACTGTTGGTTGAATCAAATGACATAACTTGTTGAGTTTGGATGCCTGTGAAGAAAAATGACTTGGGAACACAAGTACTAGAATTATTTTTTTCTCTTTTGTTGAAAAGTAAACATTTCTAAAAACTCGATGTAATCAGACTCTGAAAATCATTCATCAACAAAGATATCATCCAGGAATTGATTTACCATCTGCCAAAAAAACACTCAATCACAAATGAAGCAGAAAGCAAACAAACTCAATCATCCAATGTGAATGATAAAAAATAGACTTCCTAGACCAGGATATGAGCATAAGCAACATTATAGCTCTTTTAGACAAAGTTCCAAGAGAAGAGAATCTGAGTTTTGGATAAATAAATTATACAAGGAAGTTACAAATTCTGTGCCTTATTTTATCAAGTTCTTTTTCTTTGTCACAGTCTATTCTGGCATTCTCACTCACTGTCACTCAAAGCATTTTTCTTTAGATGGATAACTCATCAAGTACTTGGCTTCAACAAGGATTATACAAACTAGACTCTGAGCCTGGTTGGATGAGCTTATAACTTATAGTCAAAAGCTAAAAGTTTAGTATTTCTTGCTTACGTCTTTTGACTTATTTTTGTTACTTCGGCTTAAAAACAAGTGCATAAAAGCATTTTTTTTCATTCTACACAAACACTACAAAACTGCTTCCTAAAAGCTATTTTGGCTTATAGAGCACCTAAAACAAGCATACAAAAGTCTGCCTAAAATTGAAACGGGATTTTCTGCTTATGACAACACATTCCAAGCATAATCAAACCTTGCATTACAAAATCAATCAAATCGACAGCTCCAAAGGAAAAAAACAAAGCTCAAATTAAACACACGGAAACAAAAAGGAACAGAAAAAATCGAGAAAATGGACCGGACCTTTTGCAATAACCGAGGAAGAAGGAGCTGCTGCTGAAGAGGTGGTTTGGCATGAGATGCGTTGACGTATCGCCGGAAATGTAACCGGAGAAGATACGATTACACCGGAAAAGTGAGACGATTGCTTGCCGGAGTGGGAGAGAGTGGAAACGGAGGAGAAGGAGAGGTTTTCCGGTGATCGGAGAGAAGATAACTGAGAGAAAATGGCGGCCATTGTTTTGGTGTTTGGATGGTGAGTGTTGAAGAGGAATTTGGCAAGTATGGCAGAGTGGTTGTGTTAATTACTAGTATGAATAAACCCTACTCAAGCATAACTTCAAAAATCAATTATTATTACTATTACTTTTTTTTTTTATCTCTTTTAAATTGTTAATGTTCAAAAACTAAAATAAATAAATAAGATAGACAAATTAATACAGAAAAAGCACAAAAATTTGTAAAAATGGTAGATCAAATAAGAAGGGAATACACAAAAATAATTCCCAAAATAAGATATGATGACTTGGTAAAAGAGTGACAGTGACCATAAAAGGTATTGCCACTTATCAACTTTAGATATTGCCACTAGACAGGATAAGGATATATTCCTAGATAAAGAATATATGGAGAATGAAGATTATAATAGAAAATTAATAGGGTAATAGTGTGTTATATATTTTAATATTATATTATTATTATTATCTATTCTTTAATTCTATTAATGCCTTTTTATTTCATTCCTTTGGTAATTATAGTAATTAGTATCTATTTACTTGACTTCTTCATAATTGTTACCTGGGAAAATAGACCTTCTTTCTTTGATTTGAAGCAAGATTTTTGGAAAGTAATAATTCCATTTAGTTCGCTTTCGGAAAACTTGTTGATCGCGGATTAGTTCGTTCTGCGCCGCTAGCGGCCTCAACTCAAAGGCGCAGGTTGATCTCTCTGGTTGAAGCTGCATTCATTTATTCATATTCAACTTGACACGTGGGAAGGGCTTACTCTACTAGTGGCTCGGCTTGATCTCGCCCCCTTCTCGCACTATTCCTCCCCACTAAAAAGAGCGATTGAGAATCTCGAAAACCTTTCCGAGCGTCTGTCTTCGCGGGGAGATTGGAAAAGAAAGGAGTATTTCATTCTTTTACTGCCTTCCATTCCACTATTCTGATCGAATTAATTGCTCTTCCGAACGACCGAGTCATAATGAGATTAAAAACCGATGCTTCCTTGGCCGTGTGGAACATGGATTAGCATTATGTCATTCCTACAAGTGATGACCCACCCCAGGATTGCTATGTACGGACTTAGAGATCAAATAGAATATGTTTCTTTTCAATTGTATTTTCTTTCGATTAAAATTAAAACAGTTTCTTTATTATCACAAAATAGAAATAAAACATCGCACACTTTAAAATTTACCTACACTCAATATTTTTACACTAAATAATTGATATACATTCTCACTTTAATTTATTCACGCCCAGTATTCACACTAGACTATAACGAATAATTATTACATAACACATTTCTTCACATATATAGTTAGCGCACATTTTCACCTTAATTAGAGAAAGATAAAATATTAATCACATCTAATATTAACACCAAACTAATGTATACGTAACACATTTCTTCCCATAATCACTAAACCATGAACAAATAGTTTATAATTTAACCATGATAATTAATATTTTTCGAATATGACACTTTTTAATAAACCAATTGACACTTATATTCACTAGTTCTTTACATAGCCAAGAACAAGAAGTTTTACCAGTTTAACCTTTTTCTTCTTAACATTAGCATTAGAGTCTATACAAATATACAATATATACATATTTGAGGAAGAGCTATATATAATTGATCTTCAATGCTGATCGTATCGATAAATGGTTTCTATATACATATCGAGTTCTTGCTTCAACAAACTGCAACAATCCTGTCAAATTAGAAATGAAGCAATTTTCTTATAGGAATCAACTTTTTCAATCCCAAACTTGTTTAAATCGAAAGGGATCGATGTATAAAGGAAGAAAAAGACACTATTGGATTTGCGGAAAAAAAAAGTGTCACTGAGAAAGAAGATTGGAATAACACACCTTGCTATGCCCAATTTTTGTTGGATCGAAGTTGAGTAAGCTTGTCCCTCCAAAGAGCTACAATAACCAGGAAAACATCGGCATAATATATGTCATTTAACTTGACTTCAACTGACGACTATGACCTCAAACTTAGATGTGCACAAGTAGGCCGTTAAACTTGTACCCCATCAGATATTTAACAGTCAGCAATAAACTCGATTACTAAATCCAATCTGGTTGGCGACAACATGTTGTCATGCCAATATCTCTCAGATCAACTGTAAATCCCTCCCTGCAAGTTTCCACACATGTACAACTTGCCATCTTTACAGTAAAAACGACTCCCCGTACCAAATTATCTGTCGCATTTCACTTCTCGAAATTCAAACTATGTAAACTTTGACCACATGTTAAAAGGTATGTTTTCATCATATTGACATGATATGAATTGCAAACTATAGTAGTTTTTGTATAACTTTTGAGTATCTCAATTAGTCAAATTGACTCTCAAAAAAATAAAAGCTACACTTATTTTAGGACGGAGGAAGTAAACAAAAAGATTTTAACACCATGAAAAGGTAGACCTCAAGACAGTTATCTATGTTAATGTTTGACATGATAATAATATGTAGATATGTTATTAATAAAGTCTACCTGCATCTCTGTATCGTTCTTCGACTGCAGCAACCAGCATGTTTCGCACAAGAATAAACTCCTTTTCATCTGTGGATGGCTGCCCAGCGGGTCTGAATCAAAAATGCTAGTCAGAGCTATATTTTGTTCAACTTTATACAAGTTTATGCGTGACACACAAATGCAAATGAGAAAGAAATTCTTTTTCATACACACATAATGAACATAAAACAATTTCCCCCCACTTTCCAAATGCAACTCATTTTGAATAGGTTGTCTGCAAAACATTAACTTACTTGTCAGGCCCAGTGAACAATAGGCCGTCAGAAGAGGCAGCACGCGGTGCAAGATCTGCAGACTCAACAATCCTCACGCCATCACTGTACGCCAAGTTTTTATTGACTTGTATCGGCACCTAGGAAAATTAGAAACAACACAAGTAATTAAAATTGTAAATAAAATTTCAGTTTGTGGTTTAAAGGGGATTGTTAACTACTTCACCTTGCATTTCACAGCGATGTTGATTGCATCAGAAGGACGAAGATCGAAGCTAATACTCTCAGCATCGTTATCTAACTGTTAGTACAACCACATGAAAGTTGTTAAAGCTGCATACCACAAAAAATGTACACATAATCGGGTCAGCATTCAGCAACTAGTACATTTTACACTACCTTGGTTAGATGTAACTGAGCAAGATATGTCTCGTGCTCTCTCTTGGTAACTCGAACAAGTTTAACCTTCAAATTACAACTGTCAGATTAAGCTTGAAAAAATGTGGCATTTACTGGTAAATGCACAAAGAACAAGCTTACTGTGTAGCCCATCTTTTCGACCATTTCCTTCAAAACTTGATACATTGTTGGTCTGGCCTGAAACGGAGCAAATATTTGTACCTTTTAGTAACAGCATAAAAGCTATGCTTACTGTAACTTTCGCTGAATGGCCTTATCAGAATCAATATAAAACAGAAGACGTACAAGTTGGACATTGCGTACAGCAGCCATGAGCAGCACACTTGACATCTCCACTGTTGCATAAAATAGAGACGCAACATTAGACTCCCAAGCGACTGTACGTTCACTAAGACAATAAATGAATCATGTACATACAAACAATTATAGGAAGAAGCAGCCCAGTCCCGTCCTCCATCTTTAGCACAACCGCTGGGTTTGGAGCATAATTATGTACATGAACCCCCTGCGGATTGTTATGGACGCATTTCACATGACTTCCATCTCTCATCTTAATCATGAAACCATCTTTCCCGCTATGCACTTCAACTACACAGGATAATAGGGAAGTCACCACAAAAATTGCATCGCAATTTCACTTTGACATGTGTTGACACTTATTGATTGATTGTGTCTTAAGTTAAGTGAAACAGTGCTATCACGGAAATCCCGCACCCAAAAGTACGGAATACAGGGTATTACATGAAGAAAAGATTGGAAAATTTTAGACAATATTACTTCATCGTATTGTGGAAAATTCATTTCCAAAAGTAGAAGGTCCCATCTATGGTTCTTCACAACCTTACTGCAACAACAACATATCCAGTGCAATCCCACAAGGTGGGGTCTGGGAAAGGTAGAGTGTATGCAGACCTTACCATTACCTCTCCGACGTAGAGAGGTTGTTTCCAAAAGACACTCGGCTCAAGCAAATCAAAGCAGTAATTACAAGAAAAATGTTAAGTGAAGATACAGTTTTATTCACTTTTACGAAAACAAACAACACACATCAATACAACAAACAAAATGTCAAACACAAAGCACTGAACAATAAAATCAACATACCAGCTTCAACCACGCTAGAATTCACATAATCATCATCACTTTCGTTAAAATTCTCGGCTGTACTACCACTATCATTTGATGATGAACTGAAACTACATCCGATCAACTTGCTTAAACGTGATCGTGGTACATGAGTCACATTAACCCGCTGTCTAGATATTCCATTAAACCCCAAGAACTCACTCCTCAGCATCTTAGCCTTCACTATAGGTGAACTGAGTGTACCTGCTTTCTTTCCACGAACCAGAGGGAAAACAACAGGCACTTGTAGAGAGCTCATTTTTGCCTAATTTGAAATTTATTACACAACGATTAGATTATAATCCAGTACATTGTTTTATAAAACAATAATTGATCTTATACTTCTGATGAAACACTTAATAGTAGTTTCCTTCGTACAGTTAGTACTTAGACACACAGATCATACAAGAATATAGCTTCATCAGCAATGGTTAAGTGATACTCCTTAACATAATTAAAATGTCAATGTTGTGTTTATTTTTCATGCACCAAGAGAGAATGATCAAATTTTCATTAATAGCACTAATATGTAATTGCTGAATACTCTTTTAATTCACGATCTACTTTGATATGCGTCACTTGAGACAGGGATATTTCAGAAACAACACTGTACCTCCAGTAAGGCTAAAGTCTGCATACACTCTACCCTTCCCAAACCCCACCCATAGGATTTCCCAAATATTTTGAATTATCAATTATTGTGATATACAATATCTTTGAAGTAATTTCCAAATACGTAAAATTTATTTCAAACCCTTTAACTTGGTCTCAACTAGCATTTATGCTCTTAAGTGTGCACAAATAGACTTTAACTTGTATAAAGTTGAACAAGTAGCTACACACGTCTTACATAACATAATACATGTAGGACGCACATAGGATACGAATTACCACGTAAAACGCCAAGTAGGATGCGTGTGTCTACCAGTGAACTATGAACCTAGACTCATAAAACTTTTTGTACTTCGTTCTATTCGAATTTCGAGTAAATTCAAATTCAAAATTACAACATCAACTAATCTTCAGTAATGAATAAATGCATCGGATACAATATTTACGCACCTGAATTACAGAGTTCTCCACAAAATCTCTTAATCGATCTTCAGCAGAACTGCAAAAATCAACAGCTACCGATCACCAATTCATAGCTTCAACCACAAAAATTACAGTATGATGAAAAAAAAAATGAAGTTTTGTTCACAAAATTTGATTGAAGTGAGAGAAGTATGATGAAAAAAAAAGAAGATATTTAACTCAATTGGCGAGAGAGTCGCAACTTATAAGCAATACTCTGTTATCAATTTGACATCTATGCCCTTCGCGCCAAGCAATAATTACTTTTTCTTCAAAGATTTATTTTTTAAAGCTCCTGAATCGAAATTTTTAATTAAAAATAGATAAATTATTCATTGTAACAAAATATATATTATTATTATTATTATTATGGTACTCAAGGTTTCTTTCGTCCACAAACTAAGGGCATCTCCAACCCAATCCTCTATTTTACTCTTCAAATATAGAGTTCTTTATTTTTTCAGACAATCAACTTCAATTCAATTCTCTATTTTACTTTCTAAAAAGGAATCTTTTTCTCTTTCCTCAATATTATATTATTATTTCTATTTTATTCTTATTTTCTTATTTCATAATATAAATCCTTTATTTCTTTTTTCCCAAATAATTACTTTATATAATTTTTAATGTGATATAAAATTATTTTTTATTCTAAATTTTTAAATAACATAAATTGCAAGAAAAATAATATAATACATAAATTAGGGGACAAATTCAAATAAAAGTGACATACAATTACATAAACACTCAATTTTCAAAATTATTACGTTGCTCGCATAAATGCTCTATTAATGCATTACGGAGTTCAAAATGAGCATTTTTGTCCTTAATTTTTTTATGTCTAGCTAAAAATTGTTCAAACCGGAGATTTTCATCTATCACCATTTCTATAGTTGGAGTTGGAGCCTCTACGACATCTTGAATTGGTGCATTGAGATCACGTTCATCCTCAATTATCATGTTGTGCAGTATAATACATGTAGTCATTATATCATGTAGCACTTCCTTTCTCCAAAAACGTGACAGTCCTGCAATAATTGCAAAACGTGATTGCAAAACTCCGAATGCACGTTCAACATCTTTTCGGCACGATTCTTGTTTCATCGCGAAATATTTCTTTTG
>JAJOOE010060117.1:0-11937 GCA_036250405.1 Solanum raphanifolium | reverse complement strand
ATGGAAGCAATGGAAAAAGAACGACAAATACAAGTTCCAAAAAATGTTTCTTTTGAAATGATACAAAAGTTACGAAAAGATTTTAAAAAAAGTTTCAATTGTTAGTACAATAATTAATATTCAATACCTAGATTATGTACTCTTTGACTCTTTTTAATATTTGTATTATACAATTTATTTATTTGAATAAATATACGGCTATTCGCCTTGATTTTCTTTTAAAATAGTCTTTTATATTTAATCCAAGTCATTTTAGAAATTTAATTTTCAACTATTTTAATATTAGTTTAAACTTTAATATAAAATTGAATTTTAAGGTTTAAACTTTAAACTTTAAAGTCATTTTTAAACTTTAAATTCAATATAAACTTTAAAATTTAAAGTCAATTTTAAACTTTAAAGTTTAAAGTTTAAAATTAAATTTAATTGAAACTTGAAAGTTTTAAATTGAAGTTCTTTAATAATATAATATTATATAATAATTAAAGTTAATAAAAAAAAAAAATTACCGATACGCAATGATCCGGTAAGAACCGGTTCCGGTCCAAACCGGCTCCTATCGGTAACTAAGGGACCAGGCGGAACCTTTGGGAATTTCCGGTAAAATCGATTTCGGTAAGACCCTGTTCTGGTAAATAAATCCGATAAAGAGGACTGATTACTGTAAAACCGATCCTGTTGATCCGATCCTGTCCAATTGCCAGCCTTAGTATACATACTCGCGCGATGCACGGTATCAACTATATTCATACATATATAGATTTGTTAAACAGTTTCAAAATGCATTTTATTAATGAATTATAAAATTTACATGATTACAATCCAAAATTAAATATCAACATACATGATAGGATTTTAGTATATTTAGCACCTCGATCATTTATAATAGTTAATAATTATAAAAAAATTAATCAATAAATAAACTCGGTTCATTATCTAAATTTGTTAGCAATTAGTTTTAATTATTTACTTTATTTATTTTATAAATAAATCATAATCATAAATACACTCTTACTTTCCCTATCATCATCTTGAGTAAATTTATTTGCTATAACAATTTATATTAAGCTTTTAATTTAGTATTTTGCCTATAATTAAAAATAATAATTTTGAACTACATTTATTTTATTTTCAATATGATATATTGAATTTTAGTTTAATTTTTTATATCAGCTGCAAATGAATTTGAATTCTATATTTTTAATATCTATTAATATTTCTATTAGGCGAGCTTATCCATAGAGTATGTGCACTCCTCTTTTGAAGGTTATAAAAATAAATATTTGTACCCATTAAAATCTAATTATTGTAATACTTCTATTACATCACTCTACCAACGTGTTGTAGCCTAGTGATTTTATAACCTTAAAAAAAGATTCATTACTCACAATTGCTTAGCTATTTAAAAATATTTAAAATGGTGATTAAGATAGTAAATTGTGTGCCACCCATCCACCACCCACTAACAATTTTATCCTATGCTCTTATTATTTTATCATTTAAATATACCACCAATATTATTTTGTATAATTTATTTAATTTGTTTTATTTTTAAAAAAAAAAATCAATTCAAAGTATAAATACCTTCAAAATATCTCCTCTTCTCTTATAATATATATATATATATATATATATTTCCCCCAATTATTATATTTTAATTAACTCTCTTTTTTAATACTATTGATTCTGCTCATCAAAAGTTAAATAAAATATCATTGTCTTTACACTATTATAAATCTACTCCTAGATAATAAATTATTGAATAAATAAATGATAGATTATTTAAAAGAAAAATATAATCAGAATTTAAAGGTTACAATTTATATTTTAATAGAATCAACCATGACTTTTATTAGTTAATTATAAAATTTGATCATCACTAATTCTTATTTTTAGTAGTATTTAGGGATAAAGATAAATTTCAGTTGCACCTAAGATATACTTATTCTTAACTCATAACAGTTAATTCTACATAGAAATAATTTAAAAGCTATAATTTTATATATAGATAGGTTTTCAATTAAAAATTTTCGTTTAAGCGGGATTTTCTAAAAACAAAACTTTCTGGGTTCATCGCTCATTTTCTACCTTCCTAAGAAAACACAAATTCAATTCAATGGCGTTAACGGTTGCTGAAAAAACAAAATGGGCAATAGCTGTGTCGATGTTAAAAATTAGTGTTATAAGTATATGTGAAGAAACAATTTTCACTTCACTGTGTTACTCTCACTCTGAAGAAGCAAAACTTCACTTCAGTTCTGACCTTCGATTTGTTCTCCAAAAAAACTTTCTCGGCTATGATGGTCTTCTTTTCTCTGATAGTTTCTTTTTTGCTGACTCTTCTACGCCTTTGGTGTCATTGGAATTGAATGCGAAAATATGGAAGAAAATTGAAAGCAACTATTAAATGGTGAATTCAATGAATGATTGATTTGAAGATGGTTAAGATAATTGAATACGTTTAAATATGGTACAACAGTTATTTGAAGTTTCAAATTTTCAAATTTAAATTTAAATTAACTGTGAGAAATTATTTTACTGACAATCCGGATAGAATTTAATAAATTAAAGAAACTGGAAAAAAAAACTACCCCAATTTTCTTATGAAAATCCACATTTTTGCTTTTTAGTTACGTATTGTTTTACAATCATATTTTACATATTTATTTTTTATTATTAATTTATTTATATATTTATTTTTAAATAGTATTTATTAGATTTTTATGGTGATGACATGTGTCAATTTTTACTTCTCCTTATATATTTTACTAGTAAACATTAAGGCTGTCAAATGGACAGTGTTTTGGCCGGTCCGGTTCCCGTACCGGTAAGTCCGGTACCGGTTGAACCGGTAAGGAACCGTTCTTATAGGGTACCGGAACCGATACCGAAATGGAACCCGGTTTTTTATCTGGTTGTGAGATTAATAGCTTTTTCTCACAACCAAGTAATAACTCTATTACTTGAAGAGCCTAAGCAGATGCCACACTGCCCACTAAGCTATCACCCCTAGATAATTTAGACTTTTCTAAGCGGATACCACACCGCCCACTAAATCAACTAGCTCCTAGAAGACTTAGAATTTGACTAAGCAGCAAAACAATGTTTCCCACTAAACCAGTTAAACTCAACTGATTTAGGCTTTTAGAAACCGAAACAAATATCTGAATCCTTTATAAACTAGGAACAGATTTACAATATATGCACGAAAGTATAACTCCTAAGACACACTCTGATGCTTGTAGCTTGATCAATTCCTTGTTGTGCTTGCCAGAGAATACTTCTTGAAAGTGAGTCTTTGCAAGTGTTCTTGAGAATTTTCAAGTTGCAAAAACTAACAAAACTCAAACTCAACAAAGACGCTTCAACACTCTATCAGGTCCCTTTGTTGAGCATGAGTATTGTTCTTCCTTGAAGATGGCCTTCTTTTAAAGCTTATGAATTTTCAGAGAAAATCCAAGTTTTTGTTTTGCCAAGTCTTGAGTTTGTGTATTTTGGAAATAGATAATATAAATCAACTCAAACTTGTTGAAATAATCCTATTGGCTGAAGGCCTGCTGTTTAGAAAAGTTGTGCACCTACCACATCAGAGGTGGCAGCTTTTCTGACAGTTGTCTTGTCACCTTTTCATATCGCAGTCTTGCAGGGACCAGGTCCCTTGCAAACTTTTCTTTGTGAGTTCTTTAAAAGGCTTGTTGGCTGACTTCCTTCTTAGGATGAATGAATTTAATATGGTGTTTGTCATGTATAAAATATCAACCATAAAGAGTTATTATCCGTTAGACAAACACCCTCGTCCATTATGATTGGTGTAGTACGCTGACGCCTCACCAACCTCAGACACGACAGCTTTACAATTGTACCACATTATAGATCTGGACGAGAACACTCTGCCAGGGACCAGGTCCCTGTATTTGTGAGGATCATCAAAACACCTAGAATATAACATTTTCCCGCTTTTTGATGATTACACACAAATATTCCTCACACTAAGCTTATTCATTCATTTCCCTGTCAGCAGTCCCAATAACAAGGATTTGGTTCCTTGTTAGATCGATAAGTTTATTAAATTATCAAAAGTTCATATCAACTTCGAACTAACATCTCATATCAGCTTCGAACTAACATTTTCCCCCTTTTTGATGATAACATACTTATTCACCAGTTCCCCCTATCAACAAGAACTCTTCGGGTAACTGGAGTTTCATCATCCCCGAAGTTTGTCAAATCATCAAAACATCAAAATAACATTTTCTCCCTTTTTGATGATGACAAACTTGTTCAACTTCTTCCCCTCATCGGCATGATCATGTCCTCTTCAAGTAGCTAATATTGATTCCCCCTATCGGCATGATCATGTCCTCTCTTCAAGTAGCTAGCATTTATTCCCCCTATCGGCATGACCATGTATTCTTCAACTAGCTAGCATTGATTCCCCCTATCGGCATGGTCATGTCCTCTTCAAGTAGCTAGCTAAATCATTGATCTCATACCTTAGCAATTTTCCCCCTTTTGACATCATAAAAAAAGGGTTAAAGCAGTAAACCAAGTTGACAGAATTGCAGTTCAAGAAAATTCATGGCCACTTGGGCAACACTAAGCATGAATAAAAATGCATAAAGTAATGAGACAAGTCAGTAGAAACAAGACATTTTTCATTCATAAATAAAAGATCAGTAATCAAAGCATTGCACATATTATTACGAATGAGAACCAAGACAATGCCCACTGAATTTCGATAGAAAACGAGGAGGACTGACACCAGAGTTTAGGAAGAGAGGGGTTAATGTAGAAGCAAGGGATTGAAAGAATAGAATTAGTAGAGCATATCCCTTAGCATGGAATTTTCAGAAGCCTCATTTGAAGCTCACATTCTTTGTTGCCCACCCTTCATGTTGAACCTTCAGGGCTGCCAGGTTTTTTTATTTTTTCCAACCTGGTCCCTCTGATAGTGTTGTTTCAGAAGCTGAGCCTTTAGACAATCCATTTTAGTATCCCAGTTAGCAAGAGCAACTATCATAGCTTCCAACACTAGTATGAGTTTCTCATAACATAAAGATTGGTAAAATCAAACTTACTCAAGGCCTCTACAATGAATAGATCAATAATTGAGGAACTAAAAAGAAAATTTCATTTCATCATTTTTTTTCCAGACACCTTCCTATTCAGAATACTTTGAGTTCTCAGAATATCAACCTTTTTCCTTTTTGAACATCATCTTTCTCACCATCTCCTTTTTTTCTTGTAGGACCTAGTCCCTCTTCACACTTAAAAACATCTTCATCAGAAAATTCACCAATAGGAGCAGAGAGTTTGCAGATACCTGAATGAAAAACATGTGGCAATTGCAACGGTTCTCATGCATAATTCAAACTCCAATGTTAAGATTGCTAACCTTCGAGAACGGACCAAGTCCCTCTCTATAGTTTGAATGTGATAGACTAGATCTGTCTTGACCTCCTTTTTCCTTTAGCCCTTTTGCCATGTGTGTATACCTACAAAGGGTATAAGACTGAACTTGCTAAAACATGCATAACTGAAACACAAGGATACTTGCTCCCTTTGCATAGTCATGAGAAAGTTGATTGCTTCAGGCATGATCCATTCAAGCCGGTTTCAGCATTCCCAACTTCAGTTTGATTATCTTAGTCAGGTCTTCTAAGAGTTTCAAGTTGCTGCTTGATCTACAAGAATTGATCATATCAAGTTGCACTTGCTACATTCTCTGCCTCAGTTGATGAAAGAGCAACTGAATCTTGTCTTTTAGTTCCCCATGAGTGAGAGATCAACCTATAGCATAGCCACTCCTGAGGTACTCTTTCCATCAACTTGATACCAAGCATAATCAGCATCACCATGTACTCTAAATCAAATGTCTCCTGATGGACAGAATAGGACCAGGTCCCCTATCTTCTGCAAATGTCTCAAGATTCTCTCAACAGCCTTCAAATGTGATTTCTTTGTACAAGAATGGAATCTTTGAACCAGGTTCATCAACATCCAACTTCAAGTTAATGCCCATGGGAATATGAATTATCTAGGCATCCATAACATGAAACCGTTTCAACATCTTCTCTGAACTGGTACCAGGTCCCTGTCTTTGTTCAAACATCAATTGCCCTAATCACACTGTGTTATGTTCTTCCCTTTAGCTAAGTCACTGTGAGTACATACATGTTCTTGACAAACTGGTCCTTGCTTAAGCTTTGGGTGAAGATGTCAGCCACTTGATCTTTCATTTTGCAAAACTTCATAATGACATTACCCCTTTTTAACATTGTCCTGACTTCAAGTATGTTAAGCCTTTTGAGTAGCTCATTGATGCACTTTTCTGGACATCTAAGGGTACCTTTAGAGGTTTGCTAAATGTGTAGCTCTAAGAAGAAATATCCCATCGTGCTCATTTAGAACTCACTACCCATGAATGCGGCAAACTCTTCAGATAATAATTCAAAAGGTTGACCCAAAGATGACATCATCGATATACACTTGAATAATCAACAATTCCTTTCCTTGTGATTTCAAAAAAAGGGTTTTGACAAGTTTACCTCTTTTGAAGTCATTGTAGAAAAGGAACTTGGACAACGTATCAGCTTGTTGGGGAACCGAGTGTCATATTTTGCTTCTTTCAAACTGAGCTTGATCAGCTTCTTCATTCTCACCTTCAGAATTCACATTATTAGTTTGAACTGCATCATCTTTGTTCAGCACTGTCTACAGGACCAGGTCCCTCATCAGGTTCATCATTTGCATCAACTTCTTTGGGCTTGCTGGATTCATGAAGATGATGTTCTTCAGCAAGCTCACTGTTTAGATCATCTCTCTAAATCTGAAACATATCTTCCATCTCAGAATCTTCTTTGTTTTGCAACTTACTTCTCAATTCTACAAGACTCATAAAAAATCACATGAACATCTTTTTCAATGCACACATTGTTTATACACCGGATAAGCCTTGCTGGAGGAAGAGTATCCCATAAATACTCTTTCAACATCATTGAGATTACACTTCTCAATATCATCATTTTGGTCACAAAACATGTATTATTCACCATTTCAGTCCAAAAGTCCTTTGAAAGATAAAAAGCCTGATTATACCACCTGAAGGATGGTCTGATCTGCTTCTCTTCAACACCATCATCACAACATTTTTCATCTGCAAATTTCATTTTGAGCAGACCGAGGACCAGGTCCTTTGACAAAAGTTTGTGCAGTAGAGAAGCACTCACATGAGCACGTCTCTTGTGTCAGACCTCAGCATTCTTACCTTGAGCATTGAGGCAAGTTAGACAGTCACCATGAGCAGTATTCAAATCCGCAATATACATGTTCTTGCGTCTCTTTTTTGTCAAGATCATCACCTAAAAGAGCAAGTTTGTGACAACACAGTTATCTGATAAGAGCTTGACTTCATTTTTGTTCATCACAAATCTGTGAAACACTTAGAAGATTGTACTTCAACCCATTGACATAGTACACAGCTTCACAAGAATGTTCCACAGACTTTCAAGTCCAACCTACACAAAAAAATGTATCATTTCTTGCCATTGCCAAAAGAGACACCTTCACATTAAAGTGTCTTGAGAGAGAGGAAGTTTTCAGTTTTCCCAGTCACGTGTTTTGAACATCCGTTATTCATAAACCACCACTGACTGTTACTACTTCCTCTCACTTGCATAGCAAATCACTTGTTAGCCTTGGGAACCCATTTGAGACGGAGTTTCCAGTACACAGATAACGGAGTGATAAGAAAGTCTGAGTTTCACTTTTTCTTAGAGAAGATTAGTGGAAGCAGTTTGAAAAGTCCTGTGTGACAGGTCGTGGTTTTACTTCCTTGAGAAAGGAGGTTTTCACGTAAAATCATTGTGCCTGATTTACTTTGTTTTATTCATTTTCTGCACTTTATTCTGTCGGGGACCTGGTCCCAAGAACACTGGTGGACGCGTACATTTCAACAAGTGTTTAGTATAATATTAGGATATGTCGTTTCTGACTGCATGAAACTTGATGTTACGCTGTATTGGGCAATTTGCTCGTTTCTAATCAGCATTTTTTGTTTGCTAATGTTGTTTAGGCCTGTGTCAAGTGACGAGGGTATTCATTATGCAGTAACTGGATGGTTGGTAAAACTTGTCGTTAAAGATTTTGGGCTTAAGAGTTGGTTGAGTTCCGTGGCAATTATATTGGGTCTTTTCCTAGGTATGGCAAGGTTTCTGGTAGACTTTATAGAGGAGTCTGATGCTGACGCGCCACCACTGCCTGCTGATGTGCTTTGATGAAGTTCATGATCGTGGTTCTTGCGTCGTCAGGTAAAACCCTTGTTCTATGATAATTATTGTCCTTAGTATTGCTTATTTTATGATGAATTAGGGTTGGATTGATAGGGAATTGATGTTTTAGTTGTGTAATATTAAATTGTAATTGTCCTGTGAAGTGGCTACAAAATCCGTTGTAAATGCATCATTATTTATGTGTAAATCTCTTGGAAGTGTGATCAGTAAGTGGTTATTTAATGGATCTTTAGACGACTCTTTCGCCTAATAAATTGACGAATCTCTAATATGTTGTAGACTACTTTGATTCAATGAGAATGGGTTTATCATATATGTGATAGGGTAGTTTTAGGTTCAATTTGTGTTAGTAACTTAGTATGTCATTTCGTATTGACCTTTAATAGGCAGGGATGTGCATTTGCAAGTTGAGTTACTAATGTAAACATAGTGTGAGCATTAGGCAATGGAGAGACACCGTGCACCAGTCTCATGTTAATGTTATCCTAATGTGTTTTATTAGTTGGTTTGGGGGGGTGTATTTGATGGATCAAAGATAGAGGAAAATATGGATTTGGATTTAGAATAGTATGTGTCCATAAGTTTATGAAACAGGGGAAATAGTATGTACATTAAGTTTGGTGCAGAACGCAGAAGTTTCAACTGTGTAAAACATTTAGCCAGGTTTGGTGACCAAAAGTGGGCTTTAAAAGGGCCACGGTAACGACGCCAAAGTTTTGTAGAATTTCTGTAAAAGTAAAATGGGACTTGCGGCGCAGGCGTGCACGTTTTTGAGAATTGAAGATATCTTGAATGATACTGCAACAACATATTGTATAGCCGGTTATCGTTGTTGTTGGTGTTTAATAATAGTGGATTGAATAATTGGGATAGCGTTTTGTGGTTAAATCCTGTAAAGGAAGGGACATAAGTCCTTCACATTATACAAATGTGCATATTAATCGTTGTTGAAGTTCCGCATCCTTTACAAAGACCATCAGATGGAACACGATTATTCATTGGCGATGACCATTGGGCCAGTGGGTTCCTCGTAATTAATGTTAATGAAGGGACAGAAGATGTACTGAAGCGGTGGGTATATCTAGCATGGGTAATGGCAATTAGGCCGGCATTTTGAGTTAAAATCATGTTATTAAAGGGGCAGAAGTAACGTAATACAAATAGAATAGGAGGCAATTGTTATTAATTAACTGCCTTT
Source organism: Solanum raphanifolium (assembly GCA_036250405.1). Taxonomy (NCBI): domain Eukaryota; kingdom Viridiplantae; phylum Streptophyta; class Magnoliopsida; order Solanales; family Solanaceae; genus Solanum; species Solanum raphanifolium. Next base: position 2,448 of record JAJOOE010060117.1, on the reverse strand, counting down.
GCAACAACAATCTTAATAGTAATCCAAGGTAACTGGTAGTACACGGATAGCAAAGTAAAGAGGTAAACATGAGTTAATAATCTATCACTAAATAAGCCAGTGGCTCAGTTTGTTAATTGCCTGGTGGTGGTTCCACGCCTCAGGTATTAATTAACACCCTTAGGTGGGCGTGTTGACGCCGCAGGTAGTTGATTCGCAGTTTAGAGAGCTGATCATATGCCCATTGAACGGGGTCCTGAGGTAGTTCACTTACTGAAGAAAGAGAAAAGCAAAATGTTAACTGTGACCAACAATAATGAAGTAGAAGTTATAATGTGGGAATTACCTGGAAATACAGTATGAGGGTTTAAGTGTGAAGGGGTGGATGAGGGTATTTCTTCATTCGATATGGTCCTGCGTGGTTAGAGATTGTTGCATTTAAAGCATGACTTAACAGGTGAGGCAGCCAATAAATGTATCAATGTATGTTAAGACCTGATTAGCTGGATTGAGCGGGGATTTGTTTACGTTCTGCTATAGCCACAACTGGAGGGAATTCGTTTGCGTCTATAGTAGGACTCCTGGGGAGTCGATATAGAAAGTAAACCATTAGATTAATAAAATAGGAAGTGAGAATGTGAACTGTTAGAGAAGGCACCGCATTTACAATACTTAGGTGTGGTTATAGATTGTAGCAATCAAAACAGGTCAAGGGTGTGAGGTTGACACAATCGATAAATGTTGAAAGGCTTGAGTAAATTTCAGAATGTATGGTGAGAGGTGATTACCTGCTTTGAGAGGAGATTTGTTCAAGTTGCGGCGCATCAACAGTAGTAGACAGTTCTTTTTCATCCATAGTAGGATTCCTGACAGGCGATAAAGAGGAATAAAATGAGATATGCATTGTCTAGTAGATATAATCAAATGTGCTTGTACAATAACATTCTCCCCATAGTCAAATCTCATTGGTAAGAAATGAGATATGAAATGTATAAAAAGTATTATGAAACCTGGTTGTACATTAGCTTTTTGGCCATAGTCAAATCCTAGTGTTAAAAAGTTTCAACAAAGGTCCTCTTGATAAAGATATTGGCAACAAAGATGGCTAGGAAGTAAGGAACATATGCATGGGAGGGAAACACAACTGAGAGCAGTATAAAGTATGGATTAACAACAAAACCTAAATGACTATGCGATATGTAAGTTAACTCATTAGGTATATATTTAAAAATGAGATATGAACTGTATAGAAGATATAAGGAAAGAGAACTATCAGTGTGGTGTTGCACTGAAGGGCAAGTTCTGTTACTCAATTTTTTCCTTGTTTATTTTCAGCAAAGAAGTTCTCCAAATTTACATTCTGTCCACAGTTACTGCAGTTCTTTAGATGACTATCAAATGGAAGTTACAAATCTCCCTTTAGTTTAACATCAACTATCCCAGTAACAATTTTGATCTGTGAGTTTACGCTATAATTCAACTAAATTGAGTATAATTATTAATGTTATTTGTGCCCTATAAAGATTATAGAGGGAGTTAATCAAATATCTCAGTACTTACATTAAAACACCCCAATTCAGTTTAATTGTTCCAGAAGTTTGTGGTGAGTATTTGTGTGTGTTATGGAAACTAATTGCCAACAATAAAAAATGGAACATCAGTTCAATTAGTATCAGTTGGAACATGATGCTATTCATATGGAGCTTTATGGGGCAGAAAGGTAACATTATCGGAATAGTCTAATCCCATTGGTATAAAGTTTGTGCAAAGGGATTGTTGTTTTACATATTGACAACAGGGGTGGGTTAGAAATTAAGGAACATATTCATGGGCAGTGAAACAAAAGTTAAATCAGTATTAATTATGTGTATCGCTCAAACATCAAGGGTTATGTAAGAATAATGACAATACAACCCTACCGAAAGAAAGAGAATGGAAGAGAATCTTGGAATATGTATGAAATTGAAGCAAATAATTACGATTGTATTATGTAAAATAATAACAATAAAGCCTGTGTGCAAGAAAGAGTGGAGAAGAGAACAATGGAGTATGTACAAAAGTGATTTGAATAAGCTAATGTTTAGAGCAGCGTACCTGGAGTAAGCGCCAGAAATTGTTGGATGGTGGGGGCGCTGTTCCATTGCGGTGAAGGCAGCGGAGGAGATAGGTAGCGGACGGAAGAATTAAAGAAGGGATTGGGAGGTTGTGTAGAGTAATGGATGGTTATAGCATGTGAAGGAGGACGGCTCGTGAAGGTTGAGGCAGTAGCCTCCTTTAGCTTGCCAACCTCCCTTGAGGCTAAGGCAACTTCACGAGGCAGCCTCCCTTCCGTCAAGTGCACCACGAACTGTGGTTGCACTCGTGAAGGTTGAGATAGTAGCCTCCCAAACGTGCACTCCTCACCCAAAAACTAAGGGGACTTCACGCCCTACTTCACGACTCGTGAAGTGGACCACGACTCGTGGTCCC
>JAJOOE010060115.1:0-25575 GCA_036250405.1 Solanum raphanifolium | reverse complement strand
CCAAGATAGATATGAAGGAGGAAATTAGAAAAGCCATGAAGGAGCTGAACTGCATTCCTGAGGTCGCCGGGTTGAGTTACGAAGACCTGTGCATTCATCCAAATTTGGACCTCCCGGAAGGGTTCAAGGTGCCAAAATTTGACATCTTCGGAGGAACGGGGAACCCCTTAGCACACTTGAGGGCCTACTGTGACCAACTCGTGGGAGTTGGGAGAGACGAAGCTTTGTTAATGCGGCTTTTTAGCCGAAGTCTGAGCGGAGAGGCTCTAGAATGGTTTACGTCTCATGAAATGAGACAGTGGTCTAGCTGGAATGCTTTGGCTAAGGACTTCATCGAACGATTTGCCTACAATGTGGAGATCGTTCCTGATCGTTAGTCCTTGGAGAAGATGAAGCAGAAGTCGACCTAGAGTTACAGAGAATTTGCATATAGATGGCGAAATGAGGCAGCCAGAGTTAGACCTCCTATGTCAGAAAAGGAAATTGTCGAAGTGTTTGTGCGGGTGCAAGAGCCCGAGTATTATGACAGAATCATGTTGCTCGTTGGAGCAAAATTTGCTGAGATAGTCAAAGTAGGTGAGACTATCGAAAATGAATTGAGAACCGGGAAGATTGCCCGTGTTGCTGCCTCGCCCGGATCCTCAGGCTTGTTGAAGAAGAAAAGAGAGGATGTGTCCTCTATCTCTTATGATGGTAAAAAGACCCTAATGAAATCATAATCATACCAAGGTCGTTCTCGACCTTCACAGAGTTCTTACCCGGCTTGTTATGCACATGCTGATTACCAGAATACCCCTACCCCCAGTTACCAAAATACCCCTCCTCTCAGTTACTAAAATACTCCCCCTCCTAGCTACCAAACTTCCCCTGCTATCTACCGAACTCCCCTTCCGGTTTACCAAACTCCATCTCATCACTACCGAAATGTCGTTCCCAACTGTGCCAACATTCAGACAAATTACCAAACGCCTCCCCCAATGTACCAAACCCCAGCTCCACTTTACCAAAATATCCCTTCGAACTACCAAGCCCCACAACCAAACTACCAAACCAACTCATATCCCAGATATCAAGGCCCCCGTTCGGATGCTCCAAATTATCGCCAAATGCCTCCCCCACAACAAGGAAATTACGATCCCTCCCATCCCAAGTTTGAGAGGAAGCCTGCTAGAACTTTCACTCCGCTTATCGAAAGCCGAACAAAGCTGTTCAAGCGATTAACCGCGGCATGATATATTCATCCAGTGGGTCCCAAGCCGGTTGACACTAGCTCAAAGTTTTACAGACCTGATCAGAGGTGCGCGTATCACTCCAACAGCATTGGACATGATACCGAGGACTGTATCAACCTGAAGCATAAGATCCAAGACCTGATTGACCAGAATGTGGTCTCTCTTCAGACAGTCGCGCCCAATGTCAATAGTAATCCTTTGCCAAATCATGAAGGTGCCACTATCAGTATGATATAGACAGATGATGATTGGTGCGTGACAAAGGGCTGTAGCTTCGTTGAGCATCAGAGAGAAGAAAAAGTTTGTGATTCTGACACCCGAGAAGGCTGTTCCCTTGGTGTCGAGAGAAACTCTTACCCGACGAAAATTTGTTATTGAAACGGCTGTTACTCAAGGCATGACTAGATCCGGCAGGTGCTACACGCCGGAAGAGTTAGCTCAAGGAGGGCAGAAGAAGGACAAAAAAAAAGGCCGATCAGTGAAGCCGAGGTCAAGGAGTTCTGGAGAAATATGCAGCCGAAAGATTATTCGATTGTGAAGCATTTGGAGAAGACGCTGGCTCAGATCTTTGTGTGGGCCTTATTAATGAGTTCGCAGTTACATAGGTATGCTTTGATGAGGGCTTTGGATGATACTTATGTGCCTGTGGGTACTAACAGTGACAATTTAGCAGCCATGATAAACCAAGTCATTCGAGGACACCGAATCAGTTTTTGTGACGAAGAGTTGCCCTTTGAAGGGAGGATGCACAACAAAGCTCTGCACGTCACCTGTATGTGTCGAGACAAGATAATTAATCGCGTCTTGGTCGATGACTGATCCAGTCTTAATATTTGCCCACTTTCAACTTTGAGGCAGCTGAAATTCGACTTGGGAAAGCTTCACCAGAACCAAGTCAATGTGAGGGCCTTTGATGGAGTGCAAAGAGACACATTAGGTGTGGTAAACTTGGATGTTCAGGTGGGGTCCTGCGGATTTTAATGTGGAGTTCCAGGTGTTGGATATCAACACCAATTACAACTTGCTTTTGGGAAGAGCGTTTATTCATATGGCTGGGGCTGTGTCTTCTACCCTTCACCAACTAATGAAGTTTGTTTGGAAGGACCAGAAATTGGTCATTTATGGTGAAGGGAGTCATTCCAATGGGTATGCACCGATCGCTGATGATGTCTCTCGAGGTTGTGATTTCTACACGGTGGAGCTGGTGAATGCCACCAGTGATGTCTTGGCTCCACAGCCTCCTATGCCTACCGTGTACAAGATGATTGCTACCATCATGCTCCAGAATGGTTTCGAACCAGGTTTTGGATTGGGGAAGCACTTTCAAGGAATCGTCGAGCCTATCCAAATTCCCTCCAAAGGAGCGAAGTTTGGTTTGGGGTATGTCCCCACGGATACCGATGAAGCAGAGATGGAGAACAAGAGTATTGATCAAGCATTGACAAGACCAATTCCTCATCTGTACCAGTCATTTCCAGTACGAGAAAATGTCAACGATGGTGGTCCCTGGAAAGGAATCTGGGGCCTTTTTGAGGAGATTGATGCGGTCATCGAGGAAGAGGCTGGGACATCAGGCATCCGTGATGCAGAACCTGAGGAGCAATTGCAAAACTGGACCTCCATACCACTCCTGATTTCCTGCTCATCTGGGTAGAAAAGACATGTGTCTTTGTTTGTTTTGAAATCGGTGGTAGTCCGGAAGAGGCCCGAGACCCACCATTTATACAATTGTTATTTGTTTGAAACTTTCAAATTCCTTTGTGATGTTTAAAAAGGCAAAATGGCCCTCGAACATGGCCAACGTTTGTGCTTGTTTTTCAATTTAAATGAAAAGCCTCTTTTATTGAAATTTGTTTGTTTACTTATCTGTTTATATTTTACTTTCCTAACTTTGTTTGTTTATGATTTCAGTAATATTAATTTAAAACCTGCCAATGTCATGTCATGTCATGAACCGAGTGAACGAAATGAGGCAGGTGATGATGAGTGTGAGGAGTATGAAGAAGAAAATGAGATACCCGAACATGTTGCTGAGGAGTTTCGACAATTCGAGAATCAACACAAGCCAAATCTTGAAGAAACTGAAACTGTGAATCTCGGAGATGATGAATGTGTCAAAGAAGTCAGAATCAGTGTCCATCTGACTGAAGCCCAAAAAGAGACTTGGTTCATTTGCTCAGGGAGTATATTGATGTATTTGCCTGGTCTTATACAGACATGCCAGGGCTGAGCACGAATATGGTGTCCCACAAGTTGCCGATCAATCCAAATTTCAGTCCAGTAAAACAAAAGACTCGGAAATTCAAGCCTGAGTTGAGTTTGAAAATCAACGAGGAGATTACAAAACAGATCGAGTCTCAAGTAGTGGAAGTGACGCAATATCCGACTTGGTTAGCCAATGTTGTCCCGGTTGCCAAGAAAGACGGAAAGATTAGAATTTGTGTCGACTACAGAGATCTCAACAAAGCTAGCCCGAAAGATAATTTTCCATTGCCTAACATTCACATCCTCATTGATAATTGCGCTAAGCATGAGATGCAGTCATTCGTGGATTGTTATGTGGGTTACCACCAGATCCTGATGGACGAAGAAGATGCAGAAAATATAGCTTTCATCACGTCTTAGGGTGTGTATCATTATCGGGTGATGCCGTTTGGTCTCAAGAATGCCGGCGCTACTTATATGAGGGCTATGACAACCATCTTTCATGATATGATTCACAAAGAGATTGAGGTATATGTAGATGATGTCATAATCAAGTCCCGCGAGAGTTCAGATCACTTGACTCACTTGAGGAAATTCTTTGATCGCTTGCGTCGATACAATTTGAAGTTAAATCCGGCCAAATGTGCTTTCGAAGTGCCAGCTGGCAAGTTGTTGGGATTTATAGTCAGTAGGAACGACATTGAGCTTGACCCTTCCAAGATCAAGGCGATCCAGGAATTACCGCCTCTAAAGACTAAGAAAGAAGTGATGAATTTTTTAAGAAGGTTGAATTACATCAGCCGGTTCATAGCTCAATCCACCGTGGTGTGTGAGCCCATTTTTAAGTTATTGAAAAAAGATGCCTCGACCATGTGGACCGGAGAATGTCAAACTGCTTTTGATGCCATCAAGAACTATTTGTCCAATCCGCCAGTGTTGGTCCCTCCGTGAGAAGGGAGTCCGTTATTGCTATATTTGTCTGTCTCAGATAACACATTGGGATGCGTGCTTGGTCAACATGACGAAACTGGGAAGAAAGAGCGAGCCATTTATTACTTGAGCAAAAAGTTCACTCCATATGAGGCTCGTTTCACTATTTTGGAGAGAACATGCTGTGCTTTGACATGGATTGCTTAGAAGTTGAGACATTATTTGTCTTCTTATACCACATACCTTATCTCCAGGATGGACCCGTTGAAGTATATTTTCCAGAAAGCAATGCCGACCGGGAAGTTGGCCAAATGGCAAATGCTTTTGAGTGAGTTTGACATTGTGTATGTGACTCAAAAGACGATAAAAGCACAAACCTTAGCTGATCATCTTGCGGAGAATCCAGTTGATGAGGAGTATGAGCCGCTTAAGACTTATTTTCCTGATGAGGAAGTTTCATTTGTGGGTGAAGATATTTCTGAGGCTTACCCTGGTTGGAGAGTATTCTTTGATGGAGCTGCGAATCACCAAGGGAAAGGTATCGGAGCGGTCTTAGTATCAGAGTCCGGCCAACACTATCCTATGGCAGCCAAACTCCAATTTAATTGCACAAACAACATTGCTGAGTATGAAGCTTGCATCCTCGGTCTGAAGATGGCAATTGATATGACGTTCATGAGCTGTTGGTTATTGGAGATTCAGATTTGCTAATTCATCAAGTTCAAGGTGAATGGGCTGTGAATAATCCAAAGATCACACCGTATGTGCAGTATATACAGAAGTTGTGCAAAAGATTCCGCAAGATTGAGTTCAGACACACTCCCAGGACGCAAAATGAGTTGGTTGATGCTCTTGCCACCATCGCATCAATGATTAAGCATCCAAATACAAGTTATATTGATCCAGTGGATATAGAGGTAAAAGAGCAGCCTGTCCATTGTTCACATGTTGAAGCGGAACCAGATGGTTTACCTTGGTATTTTGACATCAAGAATTATTTAGAGGACGGGACTTATCCTGAGAATGCAACGTTCGACCAGAAGAAGTCGATACGCCGCATGGCCCTCAATTTCTTTGCAAGTGGGGAAATCCTTTACAGGAGGACTCCAGATTTAGGTCTTCTCAGATGCGTTGATGCTAATGAAGCTGCAAAACTTCTGGACCAGATACATGCCAAAATATGTGGTACTCACATGAATGGGCTCACTTTGGCGAGGAAGATCCTTCGCGCCGGTTATTTTTGGATGACTATGGAGCATGACTGTTGCAAGTTTGTGCAGAAGTGTCATAAATGTCAAGTGCATGGAGATTTGATTCGTGTCCCTCCCCATGAACTCAATGCTATGAGTTCACCTTGGCCATTTGTAGCTTGGGGCATGGATGTCATTGGTTCAATTGAGCCAGCCGCCTCTAACGGACACAGATTAATTTTGGTCGCCATTGACTACTTCACCAAGTGGGTGGAAGCAGCTTCGTATAAGTCGGTGACCAAGAAAGTTGTAGCTGATTTCGTTCGCAACAATCTGATATGTAGTTTGGAGTACCAGAATCCATCATTACTGACAATGGAGCGAATCTCAACAGTCACTTGATGAGAGAGATATGTGAACAATTCAAGATTACTCACCGAAACTCAACCGCCTATCGTCCCCAAATGAATGGAGCTGTAGAAGCTGCCAATAAGAACATCAAGAAGATTTTGAGGAAGATGATTGACAACCGCAGAGGTAGGCATGAGATGCTGCCGTATGCTTTATTGGGTTACAGAACGACCGTCAGAACGTCAGTTGGAGCTACCCCATATTTGTTAGTATATGAAACAGAAGCAGTTATACCTGCAGAAGTTGAAATACCTTCGTTGAGAATCATCCAAGAAGCTGAATTGAGTGATGCTGAATGGGTTCGCAAACGGATTGATCAGTTAACATTGATTGATGAGAAGCGAATGGTTGCTGTTTGTCATGGACAATTATATCGACAGAGAATGATTCGTGCTTTCCACAAGAAAGTAAGAGCCAGGATATTTGAAATCGGCCAGTTGGTTCTCAAACGCATTTTTCCTCATCAAGATGAGTATAAAAGGAAATTTGCACCAAATTGGCAAGGACCCTACATGGTTCGGAAAGTATTATCTGGAGGTGCCTTAGTCCTGTCGGATATGGATGGCACCGAATGGCCGAAATCGATCAACTCAGATGCTGTCAAGAGATATTATGTGTGAAGTTTCAGTTTGTATTTCTGTCATTTCCTTGTAATCGTTCTATTTGCTTGTAATCGTCTATGTTTAGAATTTTATCCCTCTTGTAAATGAACTACGTCTGACCTGAATTCTCAAGAATGAGATACGTAGGCGGCCTATGTCGGCCTCGGTCGGTTTATGTGTAATTTTATTATTTTTGTTAATCCTTGAGGGGAACTACGTTTGACCTGATTCCTGCCTCAATGGGATACGTAGGCGCCACAATGGTTCGGTCATATCTCCCGTAAGATTTCTATTTTTCCTTCACAATGGAAACTGGGACAGAATTTTTGAGAGGGACTCAAAAATTCTCAAGTAAAAGATCTTTTCAGCAAACTAAGACTGAAGTTACGTGGAGAATTGCAACTGGGACATAATTTTTGAGAAGATCTAAAAAATTCCATGATTTGATCACCAACGGTTAAAGACGAGCCAAGGCAGTTAACTGGGACAGAAATTTTGAGGGTGGCCTCAAAATTTCTACAGGGTTCATCGGCAGTTTGGAACAACTTTGAATACTTCCCAACAAGTAATCAGATAGATCCCAAAACATCAACTCCAAATGGCATTCACTAAGCTTGACGTGACAAGACACTCGACAGTGACCTTCCCAAATACTTATTTTCTTGAAAATCTATTTTTTCTTAAAACCTTTCTTTCATGTTTCAATTATTCTGCATAAAAATATTTTGTCTTTTCTATCAAGAAGCGGGAGATCGGAGAAATCAACCGGAGATAGCAAAACAAGGAGCAAACAACCGAAGAGATCGACACATATTAGTTCATTTTAAACTAACAATTTTTCTGCGGATGCAGGTCTATAAGCTTGCCTCAAGATCGGCATATTCCTCCATTTAATGAATAAGGAGAACTCAAAGGGGCAAAGAGCTCCCCAAAATTTGACAATTTTTTTGTGGGTGCAGGAAATATCTTATGCTGCTTATATCAAAGATTTTGGAATATGAATAGCATTATTTCATTCAATTCCCAACAAGGCGAAGTCCATAATGAACGTACAACTATGTTCAAAGATGGAACGAACGAAAGCCGCAGTATTGTTATTATTTGCCAGCAACTAAAGATACTTGAAAGACGTGTATCTGCATTATATTATCAGATATGATAATATTCTTACCCGGAGAGTCATTTATATCGTATTGTCAAAGGAGATGATACCACTACTCCGAGGGTCATTTTTATTTACATTGTCGATTGAGGCGATACCGCCATCCAAAAGATACCCAGAAGATCACCTAAGTTGCTCGATGAAGCATTATCTTCGTTCGGTATCAGGGAGACATCATCAAAGGATTCATGCATCACGGAAAAGAAAGTCATGCATCGCGGGAAGAGATTTATACATAGCAAGAAGAAGAAACCATGCATAGCAAGAAAGAGATTCATGCATTACAAGAGAATGAAGCTCATGCATTGCAAGAGAAAGAAATCATGCATTGCAAGAGAAAGAAGTCATGCATCGTGGAGAAGTCATGCATAGCAAGAGAAAGAAGTCATGCATCGCGGAGAAGTCATGCATTGCAAGAGAAGATTCATGCATCGCGGGAAAAGGATTCATGCATCGCGAAAAGAGATTCATACATCGCGGGAAAGAGATTCACTAAGATTCGCCTATCAAAAGAAGATCGACATCGACTGCATCATTTTTCTTTGCAACAACGACACCAAAAGAACTATCAACATATTACATCAGCTTATTTTATTACTTTGACATCAAATGAAGAGTACGTGGAAGATTATATTGCAAATTTGAGACACAAGGTTTATTTGCTTTACGTCAAATCCGATGGAGTTGACGTCAAATGTTCAAGGAGAGCAATTAAGTGTCAACACGGTAAAAGATACTGTCTCCCATTTGAATTGCTTTTTTATGCTAATGAATTTTATCTCACTCTTTGTCGAGAGCATCCGAAAGGATGAATTCTCAAATCAAACCATAGGCGCGGACGACATAAAAAAGGATGCAACACAACATGGAACTTTTTTCTTAGCAGCGAACTTGGACATAGTCCAAAGAGGAGTGCCACACTCTTAGGATGCGAGCAGAGGAGCGACTTCCGCCACAATCAAACCACACCCCTATCAGAAGGCATGTGGGTTTTTCTTAGATTTATCAGTTCCTGTTTTGCATCCGAAAAATTTTGGGTTCACCGGAAGCAATTTTCCAATCTGAGTGACAATGCACCAAGAGCCTTGGAAATTATGTCCGTGTAAGTTCTTACTTATGGATGTGAAGAGCTCCGCATTCATGGCTAAGAGGTTGCAAGCCTCCTTTTCATACTCGACTTATTTTGTCGCTCTTCCAAAACCAAAGGTTATCTTGCATAATAGATTTCCGTTTCAACCGATAGAGTCAAACTACAAACAGCCTGATTACCTGAGTTGAGGGATATGTAGGCGCAATCAATGCTGAAAACTCGGCTGTATTCCAACATTCAACCTTAAATCTCATTCTCGAGCATTTCGGTCCCTTCATAATTTGATATCGAGATGACTTTTGAGTTCTTTCAAAAACTTGCTTAAGATCAAGCGTATCAAACTACAAGTGGCCTGAATTCTCATATAGCCTGAGATATGTAGGAAACCCATTTCCGGGGTTCGGCCATAACTCTTAAAGTCCGTACCAAATCCCTTTTCCAAAGATAAACGTGGTCGGTCAAACTTTGATTAGTCAATTTTATTTTCCTCGAATTTCTCGCATCAATCCAAGTAAAATGAAGGACAGTTGTTGACACCCGATTTTGACCTTTCCCGATAATAATTAATCTCCGAGCTTCTTAATTTTCAAACGATTTAGAATAATTAATCTTATAAAAATCTAAATATTTTTTCTAGTTTATTTTAAAGTAATTTTAGCCATTTTATAATTTTTTTTAAAATAATAAATATACTTCATTAATTATATACGCAATTAGTATATTTTCTAAATGTTTGAAAATTATATCAAAGATTTTTACTTTGATAAAATAGATATTTTCTGGTTTGAATTATGGTTTTAATTTTCAGATTAATAAGTTTATATGTAGATCGAATACTTTACGGTTAAGTTAATTATTTTATTTCGTTAAGATTAAAGAGCTCATAGATTAATTATATTAATTTGTCTTATATGAATTCTGGCCTAATCTTCTTAAATTAATTCTTTCGACTACTTCTTTAATTGGTTGGCCAAATTGTTAATTAATTGTACTACAATTTTGGCCAAAATCTAACATTTCCTTTAACTCTTTAGGACACCTTAGTATTGGGCCCTTTTCCAAATTTCCCAGGCCTAATTTTTATTCCCAATAACCCAGCCCACTCTTAATTCCTCCACTCCAATTTCCCAACCCACCCAACTCTTATTTCCTAATTCCCAGCCCAACATACAATAGCCAAACATCAACATATAATGTAAGCAGCATCCGACCCCACCCCTGTTCATCTACTTCACGGTCAAAGCGGCGTGGACACAGAAAAGCAAACAATAGTGTACAAACGACAAACTCCAACGTTCACAATGCGACACACGCAACATTAAACAGAAAGCACACATTTTTCCCTTTCCTCTTTCGGAATGAGGCGAAAATTTCAAAAAAAGTGGGTTCCCCTTTAATGGTGAAAGGTTTTTGGAATTCAAATGGGTAGGCCTCGAAGTTGAAATTGCTCTCATCTTTTCCCACCAAAAATCTACGCTAATTCCCCCCTATATAACATCTTTTGTTCATTTGTGAAGGAGGGTTTTATTTTTTTTGGAGTTGGAAGATTTTATTTTCGAAGAAAGTCGAAAAAACAAAAAGAAAATACAGGAATTGGTCAGCCTTTGAGAAAACCTACACTAAAAAAAAAAAAACTTCAGCTATACTAATATATATAGATTAGTCTCTTGAAATGGGGATTTCGGCTTAGTCTTTGGTTCTCGCTGCTTCCTGCTGCTCATTGGATTTCTGGGAACCGTATTTTGGTGGTGAAAGATTGTTTCTGCTCAGTTCGTCCTGTCCTAGTTCCTGCTCGATCAAAAGGTAAATTCCTCTCTCTTTTGTAATCTTTTCGTCTCTGAAATGAGAGTCTCGTGTATCGTATGCTTATGTTGGTTGTGAACGTGTTAGTTGTATTGCTTGGCTCCTTCATCATTTGTTCTTGTTTTTTTTTTCTCAATACAATATAAAGATCGTTGTTGTCTTGATGGTTTGATTTTGTTCTTCCTCTTGTCTATAATGTCTTGTTAGGTGGTAGCTTAATTTTGCATAATAGATGTTCCCAATCTTAGTTTCATAAGGTCTGAGTGACGATCCATGCTTATTTTTGAATATTTCTAAGTCTGTTTGTTTATGTCCATGTCCATTTCTTTACAGATTTTATTTTTGTATATATGTATGTGTCTGGGAATGTGTCTACATCTGGAATTTTAATAGTTTAGTGTTCGGTTTTTTCGTATTTTTCCTAGCTTTATTTCATTTTCTCTTTGTTCACCTTTTTTTTAGTCCTGAGTGTTATATATATATATAGTTTGTTCATTTTGCCTTCTTAATGTCATGTGTCGCCCAGAACAGTGACTTTGGTGGCCCCCTCTTTGAATTTTGAGACACTTAAATTATTCTTATTTTAATTAGAATCATGCCTCATCTGTTTGTCTTTCTTCATTTCAAAAATACTAATTTTTTCTTTTTGTCGTGTGGTGTATGAACCCCTTTGAGTCCATGATGGACATCTCTTCCTTGCATTTTCGAGTTGAGCCATAAATGCTCTATTTTTATCGCTTGAGCCAGCTGGTCCCTTTGAAACTGACGGACAGGTTGAAGCCAATAAATGAGGAGTAGAAATCGAATTTTCAGGTTCTGAAAAGTCAAAATACAGGGCTAAAACAAAGAAGTGCAGATTTTTGAAAGCCAAAACCAGGCAACATATATATGTGAGGAATACGGCTCAAATACACAGGAAAAAGGGTCAAAAATATGGCTCGTATACAATGGTATACGTGACGCGTATACACAGATTTATTGAAGGAAAATACGGCCAAAAGCCCAAGGGAATTTCAGCAAAGTCCAAGATTTGTGCCAAAGGCCCAAATTTAATATTCCTCTCCTTGCTCTCATTTATTTTGTTACATTTGACTAACGTTTTGATTATTTTATGGTTTAACTTAATTAAATTCCCCAAGAATGGTCATTTCATTTTATTTTTGAATTAAAGTATATATATTTTCTTGCTTAGTTTTTATTTTAATATTTGTCTTGTTGACATTTTATGATCCATTCCCCTTTAGAAAATTCTCCTTTAGCTCATTCCTCCTTAAGATAAATAGAATGATAAAAAATAATGATAGTAATAAATGAATAAGTTAAAATAAATGAGTTTCTTTTACTTCGTTAAACTTTCAAAATTAGTCAAAGTCGTGAGTTCTTTACTTAGTTAAATTTTAAAAATAATTAGTTAAAATAAATGAGTTCTTTTACTTAGTTAAAATTTTAAAATTAGTCAAAATCATGTTGGGTCAAATCGTCGGTCAACCGCGAGTTAGCGGGCATTCCGAGGGCCTAACACCTTCTCGTAATTTACATTTGAACTCGAACCTTTATTTTCAATTGATTTTATCTGTTTAAGTCTTTTGAAAATTTTTATATTTTTCTTGCTTTTTTACTAAAAATTAAGTGGCGACTCTGTTCTTTTGGAAATTCGATTTCTCTTAAACCATAAGTTTGATCGATTTTTCGAAAACTCAGTCATTTTCCTTGTATATATCTTTTTAAGTAAAACAACACCTGGTACATATGTTTATATGTTGGATATACTATCTGCCCATATCTTGCCAACTTGTTTCAATTGTCTATTCTGTCATATAGTCATCTTTTCACATGTTCATATGTTCTTTATTGGTTATTACTCCCATTGTGTTAGACTATAATGCTACCTCACAGGATCCCTACTTGCTCTATTGTACATTTTATATGTACTTACTTGGAATATGTATCTGTCCTTAAGTTGAATCTACCACGTTGTCCCTTAGTTCCACGTTCATGTATACCTTGTATTTGATATTAGTTAGTGAGTATTTGGCTATCATATAGAGTTCAAATCTCTTGGCGGAATGTTAAATGTCTTCACTTGATATGTGCTTCAATTTGAGATGTCAAAATGCTTACTGAGTCATATAAGCTCCTAAGTATTACACGTTGGTGTCATATTTGCTTCCCATGTCATTGTTATTATCGTAAGTCCATATTCATGTCTTCTGCTACTGGTCCATAGCTCCAAATCTCAACAATGATTATGACCACCAAAACAGCAATCTCAAAAGAGTTATGATCATCAAAAGAAAAATCTCAAAAGAGTTATGATCATCAAAAGAACAATCTCAAAAGAGTTATGAACATCAAAACAACAATCTCAAAGATTAAAGAATCTAAGTGAAGCAATCTATATAATTATTGGTGGCAGCCCAGGGGCAAATGCCTAGCATGGGTTGATCTCAATTGGTATAGAAGGGTGACAGCTCAGGGGCAAAAGCCTAGCATGGGCCGATCCCAATTGATATAGAAGGGTGGCAGCTCAGGGGCGAAAGCCTAGCATGGGCCGATCCCAATTTGTGGAATTATGAGGACAGCATCCCAGGGGTTAAAATGCCTAGCATGGGTCATCCTCTTCTACCACTGATCAACTGGTCATTGTATCATATGTCTTATAAAATTATAACGCACTTTAAACTAAAGAAAATAATGTAACATACAGGATTCCACAAGTATAAGCAAAGGTAGTCTCAAATCCTTATCTATTTGTATTTGGTTTCACTTGAGCTCTCATTTTACATATGGTTGTATTATGCCTTACATATTCAGTACATTTTTTCGTACTGATGTATCCTTATTGGGGACGCTGCATTTCATGTTGCAGGTACATTGTACTCAACTAGTAGATCTCCCCAATAGAAGCACATGATACTCAGCGGTTGTTGGTGAGCTCCAAGTTGATTCGGGGCTTTTTCGAGTCTTTACTGTGCGTATTTTCATAGTGGTACAGTCACGGATTCCGGTAGAGGCTTTGTAGACATTGTAAGGCTATCATCTGTATTCATAGTTTCACTTGTCACATGTATCGATTCAGCTAGTCGACATGTGTTGTATATGAAGCTTCTCATTAGTAAATCTATCAGCATAGTAGTTTACTTTCTCATCATAGGTAAGTGTAAAGAATGTGTTCATATGGTACTTGTCCGCCTCACTTAGGGTTGGGGTGTGACACTTGTACTCACCCCATATCCATTCCTCCTTATCGCATGGCTCCGGCGGAGTTGGGAGAGCTTAAAGCTCAAATTTAGGAGCTTTTTGATAAAGGTTTCATCCATCCTAGTGCTTCCCTATAATGTTCTCCTATCTTGTTTGTGAAGAAAAAAGATGGTAGTATGAGGATGTGCATAGACTATCGACAGTTGAATAGGGTCACCATTCAGAATAAGTATCCACTGCCTCGGATAGATGATATTTTTGACCAGTTGCAGGGAGCATCAGTTTTCTCTAAGATTGATCTAAGGTCTGGTTACCACTAGTTAAAGATTAGGTCTGAGGATGTACCAAAAACAGCATTCAGGACCCACCATGGGCACTATGTGTTTCTAGTGATGTCGTTTAGGTTGACAAATGCGCCTGCAGCTTCCATGAGTTTGATGAATGGTGTGTTCAAACCATTTATGGATTCATTTGTGATTGTTTTTATTGATGACATCTTGGTTTATTCAAGAAGTAAGAACGAGCATGCAGACCATCTTTGTATTGTTCTAGTTGTTCTTTGGAGGCAAAACTTGTATGCTAAATTTTCTAAGTGCGAGTTTTGGTTGACTTCAGTTGCCTTTTTGGGGCATGTGGTTTCAAAGGAAGGGGAAATGGTAGATCTCCAAAAGATTGAAGCAGTCCAGAATTGGGCTCGGCCTAGCTCTGTAACTTAAATTAGGACTTTTATGGGGCTCGCCAACTATTATCGCAGGTTTGTGAAGAATTGTGCTTCTATCGCCACACATTTGATGAGGTTATCCAAAAAGAAGGTACTTTTTGAAGGGACTGACAAATGTAAAGAGAGCTTTCAAAAGCTCAAGACTGTTCTGACCATAACACCAATTTTGGCACTATCGGTGGAAGGTAAAAATTTCATTGGTTATTGTGATGCTTCACATTCGGGCTTGGGTGTTGTGTTGATGCAGGATAAGAATGCCATAGCTTATGCATTGCGGCAGTTGAAAGTGCATGAGCAAAATTACCAGACACATGATTTGGAGTTGGCAGTGGTAGTGTTTGCTCTCAAGATCTGACGGTATTACCTTTATGGTGTCAAATGTGATGTATTTACTGACCACCGTAGCCTACAACATGTATTCACTCAGAAGGACCTAAATCTGAGACATCGAAGGTGGATGGAGTTATTCAATGACTATGATGTTACCATCCAGTATCATTCGGGTAAGGCTAATATAGTGGCAGACACATTAAACCGAAAAATGGTGAGTATGCGTATTCTAGCTTGCTTGGGTGTATCCAAGCGACCTTTGGCCAAGGAAATCCAAACCTTGGAGTCTAAGTTCATGCAGTTTGGCATCTCAGAAAAAGGTGGGGTGTTAGCTAGCATTGAGGTTAGGGCCACATTCATTGAGGAGATCAAGGCCAAACAGTTTAAGGATGAAAGTTTGAATGAGCTCAGAAAGAAGACAATATCTGGCAAGACACAAAATGCGACTCTTGATGCAGGGAGTGTGCTTAGTTTTAAAGGAATAATTTGTGTTCCCTAAGTGGATGACTTGATTCAGAAAATGTTGACAGAATCCCATGGTTCACGGTATTCCATTAATGCGCATCAGTTGGCTAAGGTGTATGTGAAGGAGATAGTGAGGCTACATGAAGTGCCCCTTTCTATCATTTAAGACCGTGGTACACAGTTCACATCCAAGTTTTGGGGAAAATTGCATGAGTAGTTAGGCACTCAACTCACTTTTAGCACAACCTTCCATCTGCAAACAGACGGGTTAAAGGACATGTTGAGGGCATGTGTGATTGACTTTGGAGGACGTTGGGATAAGTTCCTACCTTTGTGTGAGTTCTCCTATAATAACCGTTATCACTCCAGCATTTATATGGCACCATTCAAGGCACTTTATGGAAGGGGATGTGGATAACCTATATGAGGGTTTGAGGTTGGAGATGTGAAACTTTTGGGGGTTGATTTGGTGAAGGATGCTCAGGATAAGGTAAGAAGCATCCAAGCTAAGCTTCTAGTAGCCCAGAGTC
Organism: Solanum raphanifolium; assembly: GCA_036250405.1. Taxonomy (NCBI): domain Eukaryota; kingdom Viridiplantae; phylum Streptophyta; class Magnoliopsida; order Solanales; family Solanaceae; genus Solanum; species Solanum raphanifolium. The sequence continues at coordinate 9,703 of JAJOOE010060115.1, read as the reverse complement.
GACATAAGAAATATGCAAATCGTAAGGTAAGAGACATGGCATTTCAGGCCGGTGAACAATTTCTTCTTAAAGTGTCACCCATAAAAGGGGTGATGAGATTCGGCAAGAAGGGAAAGCTTAGTCATCGATACATTGGACCATTTTAGATTCTTGACTGTGTAGGGCCAGTGGCTTATAGGTTGGCCTTACCTCCTAGCTTATCTAGAGTTCATCCAGTGTTTCATGTGTCCATATTGAAGAAGTATCATGAGGATGGCGATTACATCATAAAATGGGATTCAATTTTATTAGATAAAGACCTTCAGTATGAGAAGGGAACCGGTTGCAATCCTTGATAGTGATATCCAGAACATAAGGACCATGGCGATAAAGTCCGTGAAAGTTCAAAGGAAGTATCGTCCGATTGAGAAAGCTACTTGGGAAACCGAGAAGGACATGCCAGACAAGTATCCAGTTGTTCAACAATTTAGGTACTACTCTACCCTTACTATAGCCTGTTTTTCCTAGTTTATCACTTGGGGGAAAATGATAGGTAAATTGGTATCTATTGTAACGACAGGTTCCCGTCGTTATGGAAAAGCCAATGGGGAAAAATTGGGCTAGAAAAACTTTTGGGTAGTGACTTGGGAATTCCTAGCCTAGTCCAGATTTGGAGGAAATCTGAGTCAGGTGAGGTCTAGGGAAATCTGGTAATGAATGAGAGATTTAGTTATGAATTTGATCACATGAGTAGATAGGCAAGACGTTAAGGAGCCCGTATGACTTTACATAATCAAATTCGGGGCGAGTGGAACTCCCGAAGCTGATCTTAGCGTGAAAGGGTAGTTTTCGAACGTCAAAGGTTGAAGGTGTGTTGTAAAATGGGGGATTGAAAATCAAATTCCGAGCTTCTGTCCCCATGCAAGCCGCCAAAGCGAGATTAATCCCGCTAGGGTAGGGCCGCTGTGGTGGGATATGGTCCACCGTAGAGGGCCAGTCACGACTTAAATAAAGTAAAAACCCCAAAAAGGTTATTTTCTGCAAAAGTTCATTCTTGAGAGCTAAGAGACGACCCAGGGCAAGTTCTTGACAGTTTTCCACCTCTCATAGCGCTAAAGGTAAGGTTTTTACTCCCCTAATCCATTTTTCGATCCGTAGAACTTAGATTCTTGGGTAATTATCATTGGGGGGAGGGTTTTGACCTAAAGTTAATGGTGGGAAAAGCCCTAATTGAAAATTAGGATCTTGGGTTTGGCCATGGATAGATAGATTGATTATTATCCGGGTAAATTAGGCCTCGTTTATTGATCCTTGCATTAATTGTTTGCTTTTAGACCACAAACAAGCGGAATGAATCTGGAAAGGGAAGGCTCAAGTGTCTTAGGAGGATTCAAGATTGGTTTTGAAGTAGGTGATAGTTTAATTTCCTGTTTGTGTGATATATGTCGCTAATTGCTTCATTATATGCATGCATGTATGTGAATGAGGCAATATGTATCAAACCTAATGAAAATGAGTATGAATGAACAATTGCATGCCATGCACCTAATACTTGATTGTATGATTAGGAGTAATGTTCATTATGGGTGTGATTGTGATTGTGGTTTATTGGATCGGGTGTCACGTTCCGACACATATATTGGATCATGTGTCATGTTCCGACACATATATTGGATCGGGTGTCATGTTTCGACACATATATTGGATTGGGTGTCACATTCCAACATATATATTGAATCGAGTGTCACGTTCCGACACATATATTAGATTAGGTGTCATGTTCCGACACACTAACAGTTTGGGTGTGGGTTCCATGAGAGGACCATTGTGATTATTACATCCGTGTGTATTGACGTTGATATTAGGAATTGTATGTTGCTCTTGAATTGATAACTGAATTATGTATTCTGTATGTGTCGTGTTTACTATGTTGTGATTGCTTGCCTATGTTTCACTTACTGGAATAGCCGCATGATCCTACCAGTACACTGTGGTTGTGTACTGATACTGCACTTGCTCGTTCTTTGTTGAGTACAGGGCATCTTCAGGTGGCTACAAATAGACCTCAGCTAGGAAATTAGTGATCGGGACCGGATTCAAAGCTGAGCTAGTTCTTTCAGGCTGCCATGGGTCCTTCAATTTTGTTTAGTCCATTCCTTTCAGACTCAGACTGTTCTAGTAGTTTTGCTTATGTTAGTTTTGGGTTGTACCCCTTTCTTAGACTTTTTCATTTTAGTAGTTTTGGTATAATGACTTTCAGGTTCTAGGGGTTGTTTTCCGCAATAGTTTTGATAGTTGTTTTGGTTAAAGTTCGAAGTTTATGGGAACTCCATATTTCTTTAGACATTTAAACCTGCTTCCGTATCTTTAAATGTTCTGATTTTCGTTACTTTGTTTAGTTGGGTTGTAGTAATGGTTCTCCACCGGAGGATTAGTGTGGGTAATCACGACGGTCTAGGTCGTGACAAAACTTGAAATATAATGACGACAATCATTATTTAAGAAAAAGAGATGTAAAAATAGTGATATTAGTAATTTCGATAATAAATCATATAATTTTAGTAATAGTTATAGAAATATAACAACGATGATAATACTAGTAATGACAAATGGTAGTAGTAAAACTAGTTGTGAAAAATGATAATTTGATAGGTTATTACTTTAGAAGCTCAAAAACAATGGATTTAGAAGAAAAGAAGGTCAAAATTAGGTGTCAACAGATACCATTTTGAAGTTGTAGCTAAAATTTAAGATTATTCTATAAAGATTTGAACTATATTTGATAGTATTTTGACCAATTTCATATGAAGTTCTGTGGATTGGAGTTCGTAAAAGATGAAGTTCAGTTTTTGTATGTATTATATAATTTAATATAATGGTGTAAAAGATATGTAGATATCTTCTATACAATATTATAAATGTTTATACAAATTGATACATTATTTACAATAATATAAATGTCGTTTGGTAGCAAATAATGAGGCAACTTATATATATATTATTTTTTGTATTAGTTCTAAATATTTATGGTAGCTCTTCTATAAATTCTCATAAGCAAAGTTATGTGTGTAGAACCACTAGTATACTTCAACTATCATACACAACACCAAATCTTCTATAACTGAAATAACCAAGTCTGCCCAGGGATGCCACCCTACCAAGAGGACAATCGCAGGATTGGTACACCTGATTCACCACTAGGGATTCACCCATAGATGTGGAAATACGCATGGGCATATGTTGTGAATCATATTCCAAACCATGTACGAAACAGAGTAGGTGGTCATAAAAGAATGTACGGAAACAAGGTCCAATAACACATGATACTCCCTCCATAATGCCCATATCAAACATTTTCATTCATCTGACTCCATATCTTTAATTTTTACAGTTTGATCCCCTTTACAATCATACACATATTCGATTTATCAATCCCCACATACTTCCCATAGTACTCTACTAAAATCAGCACTCTTAATATTGACATAATATCATAACCACATTGACCATTTATCTTGCTCTCAAATCGTCACTAGTATCAAAGTTTTTTTAGCAAACACATTGTTGCCTCCAAAAATTTCAAACAATGGCTCCCTCTCTCTCTTTCCATGCAAGCATTCCATGATAGATATGGATCCCACCCAAGGTTTATAAAACAAATTTCAAATCTGCTAGTACCTTTCCGTCGAAATAAAGCTATTGAATCGTCAAAAGTCAACTCCACACAATCTTTCACATCAAGTTTCAAATATCATTCACACGGTCATACATATCATGTCAAAACTTAGAGAAATTCTTGGCCACCTCAATAATTATGTATACTATGAATACATATCTCTATTTATCATCAAGTTTCTATGTAACACATCATAACAGTCTGTGTAGTCCCATCAATAGAGTAGTTTCAATCCCCTTAAAATTCTAAATAACTATGTAGAACTATAGGTCCATACCATTGTGCATCCATAATTCACCTATCATAATTTGAATAATCTAGCCTTATATAACAACACAGAATCTTCCACACATCATTGCTTGTCATCCAAACCAAAACTCAATCTTCAGAAAAGTCGTTGATAAACCCCTAGTAAGTTTCTGCTGAACTAGTTCACATATCATAAACATATTTGAACTCAAAGGCGAAAATCCATACAACCTTCAACTCCAAACCAAAGGTCTATATGAGAGGTCTTATTCATTTACCCTTCTTAAATTCTTCCCATGACGCAAACTCCATTACCTTTAAATCTTCAATAGACTAGACTCTTGTTTTTTTTTTGCTAACTCGCTTATCAAGCTTGTTATTTCACTAAGAACCCATGATATTTTACCTCATTCTTAAAACCAAAACATTAAGTGGAACCCTCTCTTAGGTCCTTTAACAGTCAAAAGTAATTAAATTTACGACCCAAACCATGCACAAGTCCTTCCAAATACTTAATACCCAATGCGATTGACCATTTCTTACCTTACCAATCCATACCTTAACAAAACAGACTACCACGAACGTAGAATCGCAATGAAAAACTTGAATTTTGATTTCAAATCGTGTAGCCCAAACCTATTTATATCAACATTATCTCAGACATTGAAGATCTTTATGAATCCACTTATCTTAGCTTATCATTGATTGCATCCCCATCCACCTTACTGCACCCTTCGTTAAATATCCAATTTGTACAAGTTACCAAACTGGAAATCATAAAAGAACTTATCACCACACTCGAGTCGAACGTAGGTAGACTTATTTCTCAAATCTTACCTAACAGATTTTAACCAATCTAATGAACACGTAACACTACTACCATAACCATAGAGAAACAGATGGAACCACATGTCTCTGAACCCAATTCTCAACCCTCTAAAGATACAACTTTGTTCCTTGCAATTAGAGTAAACACCATTGCTTTCGCCTCCTTCTGAAGGCTACACTACATCCAAATAATTCTTTGCATTATAACTCTAGCTCCTTTCAATTCTATTCGAGCGGTGTCTCAGTACCTCCTACAACTTTTCATACGACCTTACTCACCAAATAGTAGCAAACCACAACCTTAGATACTCACAAGTCATCATTACCAAACATAATATGTCCAACCAACAATCCTGCTCATATATTTGCATCCCAATACAATCCATCACGAACTCTTGTTACCATCATACTCAGTAGCCCTTGCCATCACCATGAAGTCAACCTTATCCAATCCAACGGACTAATCCAATTTATATGCACTTTCTTACTAAAATCCTCAATTGCCTAACCACCAATCCCAGAATCCTCGCAATACATTGCACAACTTAAACATATTAATACCTTTTCATAGATCCACCACTATTATGTTTCTTATACACAGTGCCTAACTCAAGTGTATATACTACAACCCAGTTGGTTTCTCAATTGTGAATGCAACATCGAACCTCATTACCTGTAGATGATATACCTGATAACTCATTAAGTAAGAAGTATTCATACTTGTTAATTGATGCCCCCATTTTCATATACTATTAGTACCATGAAAGTTCGTTAGATCCACAACTAGAACACAACATACCTACCGAAAAGATCATACCAAATAACCTACACATTTCTATCTAGTGAGAAGTTGCAAAACATTACCAAATTCATTTGGTTTCTAGCCCAAAGCGACATGCATCCGTTCGTAGATCAGGTTGATAGTAGAAGTAACACTCTATAACTCTAACCAAATATCATAGGTACCATTGTAGTGGTCGTATCATGGCTCTTTTTGATGCACATTGAATCTATGAAACTACAATATAGATTCTGACTTTGGTTAGCCCAACATCATTCTTATCATACGCTAAGGAACCATACTTGTTATGACAACTTTATTAACTGTAGTTTTCAACGCTACAGTGTTTATTATCTAGTCATATTTTTAATTATTCTACTCCGAATTGTTGAACCACTCCAGATATCATATATACCACACAAGTATTGTTTCCGTTGCTAGGTAACTAACCCAAAAAAGATAATATGTTCACGAAGTTTCTCAAATCATTGTTCAGCCTCATTATTCAAATATCCTCAAAATGCATCATCGAGTCATTATCTTAGTCAAGCCCCTTTGAATCTATAAACATTCCAAATCTGACCACACATTTTTTTGTAAGTCTATCACTTCCTTCTTAGTACCAGATCTAACATTCAAGCCATACACAACACACCAACTGCTCACTTGAAGAACCACACACAAGTAATCACTATAAGTGAAAGATAATGGAATGAAGCAATAATGATCAGATTGGTCCAAAGACATACGATAAAGATACAAGAAGCGATAATTTTTCCTAAAAGTCACCATAGCCTCTCAAAGATAAGCAACATGCATCTCTGTATCGATCCTCAAGACTTTAAGTAGACTTGACTTATACACACGTGAGACCAATAAATCGGGGCTCGGATACCATTTGTCACAATCAAAATTGGATGTGATGAAACTCGTCTTATCCCACCAAGACAAATTAGCGTAAAACTCAATCATTACGATAAAGTATGGAAATAAAATAAAAATAAATTCTAAAACAATTAAAATGTGGATAACAAGTCAACTTAACTAAATCCCCAAAACTTGGTTGTCACGTGCACAAGTCTCTAATGTATTACAATAGATTCGAAAGAAAATACATAAGTCTCAAATGATGTTGTCTCAAAAGTAGAACAAAATCATTAATAGGAGTAAGAAGGTCCACTGAGATGACAAACAACTACCTCACAAATCTTCACATTAAGCCTTGGAGAAGAAGAAGGTTGAGAATATCACAAAGATCTAAGCTCGTAACCTACACAAATGTAGAAGTAAGGGGTAAGTATCAAATCACATGGTACTGAGCAAGCAAAATCCTAAACACAAAGCTAAGAGTATGAAATATGGGTACTCCTACTACTCCAATCGAACCTCGACAACTACAACCTGCATGAAACCAGCCATAGTGCACAATTTAAATAGTTCATAGCTCAATGACAACACTCCGACAATTTCAGATCAATAATACACTGGATAAAGTCATCAATCACAAGTTCCAAAGAAAAACACTCACAAGTTCACCATGATAAAGATATGTAATACAATGAAATGCAATGTCAAATATGATGATGCATGTCCGACTAGTGATACACACCCATTGTCTTTTAGTTCGGGACCCATGAAGGATATATCTGTCCATGCATCCGTCGCGGTGTCCAACACGACCCTTGATAATAAAATCTGTTGTGGTGTACAATACGTCCCTCGAATCCTAATATTCGTCGCGGCACGCGACACATCCCTCAAATCATAATATCCGTCATGGCGCGTGACACGTCCCTTGAAATGGTATATCCTCTTCAATTCTTTATCCTTTCTCAATTCACATAACACTTGTCACAACCATGTATCCGAATCAATTCAATTGACATGTTCACACAATTAATGAGGAGATGACCATTTCCATGACAATGCACAACTCACAATAACACGATCATGATACAACATCAACAATGAATCCTTAAACCTTACAAACCATTCTCAACACATCACACACCAATAACTAATCATGCTGCCTTTTATTACCCTTTTTTCATCATTAGTATTATTCAATATGAACAAGTCAACCCATCACCAAGTCTCATTACTCCCCAACACACACCACAAGGATATACACAATTCTATATACTTAACAAGGGTCGAGAAATCCACTTTCCTCAAATAATTAAACAACCACTCCGAAACTTGAGCCTTTCCCTTTCTTAGGGCTTCCAAATCAATGCAATCTATTCAAATAAATAATCACAATAAGATTTTGAAACTAACAACACCCATATTACTACATGTCTAGTCTGGACCTAAAAATTCACCCAAATCTATAATCAAACTCCTAATCTTGATTTCAATTAACATGTCAACTCTCATATTTTTTCAAATTTCAAGTCTAGGATTATGTTTCAACTTCTCCAATATCATAATTCTAATGGTATTCATGTAATACAATATGCCTAATATTTTATTACCTATATCAATATATCAAAACTTAAATTATAATATGATAATTAAAGTAAATTAACTTCGAAACTCATTGTTTGCGAAATCAATTTATCGTTACGAAAACAGTTTGTAGAACTAAGCCTATTTGTAATGTTCCATTCTATGTGCATTATACCATCCAATAATATTCCATAATCACCATTCAGTTATTAATCATGGTCATTGCACAATGATTATCTCATAAATATCTTATGAGCACTTTGTCTCCCAAGTTGAAAAAATCACAGAAAGTAGCAAGAGAATTGCAAATTTGAACTATTACGATTCTATCTTATTATTTTTTCATGTAATTCCAAAAATATAATAATACCATATATCCTTATACATAGGTACAAGATTAAGGTTTTGGTTGTATGTTTATCTGATTACGCGAGTTCTTCCTTTTCGTACATAGGTACAAGATTAAGGTTGCGGCTGGTTTTGAGTTATGACTCAAAATATGAGTTAATATCTCAAAAGGTCACTCAATTATGTGAATTTATTTAGCAAAGTCATTGAACTTTATTTTATATCAATAAAATCACTCAACTTAAATTTTTATATCAATTAAATCACTCAACTCAAAACTTTGACAAACAATTATTTTTTTCAAAATCGAAATTGGTCATCTTATATTTGTTATGTTATTTTACTCTTCTTTTTTTTTTTACAAATTTCTGCCAATATACTTAACCAAACAACAATTACATATATTCGACCATTGTAATTGGTTGTTAGCAAAAACTAGAAGCTCAGCATTTCTAAGTTCATCCTCGTTTCCTTAATTTGATTGTTCCCATGTTTCAAAGCTAGTGAATTTTCAGTACTTCCCTTCACATTTTTTCCTTTGACCGAATAGCATATGAAGAAACTAAAATAATGAAATAACTGGATTTACGAAGTAGTCAAAGAACATTTTTTTAGAAAAGAAATATAAGGCCGGGAGAGAAAGAAAGAAACTAAGGATTAACAACAACAACAACATACCCAGTGAAATCCCACAAAGTGGGGTCTGGGGAGTGTAAAGTGTACGCAGACCTTACCACTACCTCGTGGAGGTAGAGAGGCTGTTTCCAGTGGACCCTCGGCTCAAGTACATCCAAACCAAGTGAGAGAAGAGGAAACATTATATAAAACATAACATCCAATAAGAAAAATAGTGCATAATCAACAACGGAGACAATAACATCAAGAAAATACTGTGAGAGGCGAAGCGCAGTAAACAACATATGACTATAGGATCACAGACAAGAACTACAAGTGCCTGGCTAGGACTACTACAAACACTACCAACCCACACCCTCGCAAAGGAAGACAACACGCTAACCCTACTAACCTTCAACCTTAATACGCGACCTCCACTCCTTCCTATCTAGAGTCATGTCCTCGGTGATGTGAAGATGAGCCAAGTCCTGTCTAATCACCTCTCCCCAATACTTCCTAGGCCTACCTCTACCCCTCCACGTACCCTCTACCACCAGCCCCTCGCACCTCCTCACTGGGGCGTCTGCGCACCGCCTCTTCACATGCCCAAACCATCTCAATCTCGCTTCCCTCAGCTTGTCCACCACAGGGGCCACTCCCACCTTCTCCCGGATAACTTCATTCCTAATCTTATCGCTCCTAGTGTGCCCACACATCCATCTCAACATCCTCATCTCCGCAACATGCATTTTTTGAACATGTGAGTTCTTGACTGG